>JANHGO010006216.1:0-21740 GCA_024606505.1 Aquila spilogaster
GAAAGGAAAGGAAAGGAAAGGAAAGGAAAGGAAAGGAAAGGAAAGGAAAGGAAAGGAAAGGAAAGGAAAGGAGGAAAAAACAAAAAGGAATAATCGTCTGTGTTGTTCCATGGTTTTGTTACAGAAAAATCTCTCTTTATTGGACAGAAGTTACTGGACATTTATAATCCTGATGAAAGAGAATGCTCCCATTCAATTTCAGTTTGCTTCCACTCCAGATTCCTGCCTAGAAGACACAGATTATGTTTGGGACTTCATCACACCCCTTCCTCACCAATCCATGGAGCAAAAAATTCTCTTTCTCCTTTAATAAAAAGAAAAATCCAAACAAAGCAGTTTCTGCAGTTCCAGTGACCAAAATTGCTTATACCATTCAGCTGCAGAAAACTGAAACCAGTTCCCTAAAATGAGGGCAATTTATAACTCTGATTTGTAGATATTAAGTATCCATTTCCTTAGACACAGTAAGGTGAGTTAGAGAAGGCCACACTGAGACTGTAACTTAGATGGGAACTTTTAGGTTTTTCAAGCTCAAAATTCCATTGAATTTTAAAACCATCAAGTACCTTCATCAACTACTTTGCCACGCTTTTTTTTTTTCATCAAATATGTTTGAAAAAAAAAACAAATGCATTCAGAGAATCTCAATTTTCCTGAAGCATGTGAATAGACAACAAAATCACACAGAAGCCACAGCTCACTAATGAGCTGGAGTGTATTACATTGTTCTTGTCCCAAAACCTGTGATTTTTTCTGCTATTCTACTCTACAGCTACAGGTCTTCTTTTTAAACGATCAAAAAGTATTGTAAAAGTGATCACAAACAGAAAAAGAAAAAAAAAATCAATCCATCTACACTTTTCTCTATACTTTCAGTTTTCAATTGTCTGTATAACCAAAGAGCAGACTGTATTAATCTGAGCAGAGTGACTCTTGTGTTCATGTCAGATATCAAAGTCTTAGATGGGCTGGGAACAAAGGGCCAAAGCATGATTTCAAATCTCTTGACATATAATTTAAGCCACTGCACAAACTATCTCCTGGAACTGTGAAGAAGAAAACCAGCTCTTCAGATATTTCTCATTCTCAAAACCCACACTGTGTTTGTAGAAGATCAGAAAACTCTTATGTATTCATACAAACATAAATCTATTCACCCACACCAACCCCTCAAATTATGTGTTAATAATTTAACTCAAGATGATAAATGTCTGTTTATCAAGATTTCTTCTCTGAAGTGTTTTGGCATGATGTGGTTGTTTTATTTATAAAATATAAATGTGTAAAATCTACATCATACTTCACAATTCATATCACAACTAATGTGTTTAATGCCTGTTTCATCCTACAAGAGTCATAAGCGATCTTCAATGAGATACAAACGTCTGCTTTTGACAGACAATGAAGAACAAACAAAAATGAGTTAATGAAGCTTTCTGTACCTCATATGTTAGAGGGCTGAAAATGAAGATGTTAGAGGCCATGAAACAGTGATTCTAACCAATGCCTTACGACGGTGCTCGTATTATTCCTAGGAGTAATTCCTCCTATTTATTTCCATGGAAAATACAACAGGCACAAAGAGGACAATAACACTGCTTAATAAATAGAACAAATCCTCAGCTACAAAACACTATTTTTCAGCATAGTTACCACCATTAGCTATGCATTTTCACCATCATTGAACAAGAGCCTGCATGCTGCACTTGTAAAAATCTGCACCATCTGCACTGTGAAAAAGTGTTTCACCACCCATGGCCTCACTGTGCTCACATCCACTGTTTGCTCAAGAGAATGTTCATCAAGTGTTAATGAATGTCACTAGGTGCCATTCTTTCCACATAGAGGAATTCAATTTGCTTCATGTATGCCTCCATTTCAGATGCCATTCTGTCAGACTGCCCCTCTGCTGCTATCTGCCGCACAGCAACAAAATGTAATGGAATGCTGGGTTAAGGTTCAACCTCTACTGCCATACTACCAACATCTGCCTCTGATGTTGTGGGCCAACATCATAAAATAGGAGGCATTACTTTCGGAGCACTCCTGTGCAAAATACATTAGTCTGTTCAGCTAAGGTGAAATTTGAATGTTCTTCGTATCACAGGCAAACAAAACTGCTATGCTCTTGCAGGGAAGATGGCAGTAAGACATTCAAAAACTTCCTCATTTTATATCCCATCACTCTCAGAGAGAATCTTCTCTTTACCACCTCCATCAAAAATCATTACCTCTTGGCAAAATGCTACATTCCTTTATTTATGCTCCTCCTTCAGGTCTCCCAAGGCAGCCAGGCTGATTCAGTCACTCTCCTGGAACATTAATGTACTTAGTACCTACACAGGAAATCAGCTGACTGCTCTTTTTGACTAAAATGAGATTTTTCTGCTTCCTTGTATTCATGTCTTATATCCTATGCCTTACTGACCACTTAACAACTTCATCTCTTAATCTCATCTCCTCCCTTTGTTTGCTGAACCACTGATATATTTTATGATATACAATCAATAAGTGCTACTAATTTAACATCTTCTCTATTATGTATTAGCAAACAAACCTGAAAAATATTTCAAAGTTATATAGCTATGCAGCTCATTAATATTCATTTTAAAGATAAAATAATAATTCCCCGGTGACTGATCTTCAGTATCTTTTTCTAAGCCACTGTCAACTTCTCATGACTCCACTCAGCTTTTACTTGTATGACAATAAGCAGAGCTGAGCTGGATCTTTCACCTTCATTAGCACACACCATCACTTCATTTCTTGTGTGAATTATGTGGATTACTGACTCTCAGTATTTTACTTGATGAAATCTCAAGTTGAAATGTCAAAATCATTTTGTAATTCCCATATTACTAAAAGGAAAATACTGTACCAAAATAAAGGAGTGAGAGAATCTGTTTTTCAGATGGGGAAGGTGGTGATTAAAATCCTACATTTTGAGTGTTACTTTTCTTGCCTGCTCCAAGAGGCAAAGACTCAGATTCTTAGCTAAATGGGTATGCCCAGCATAGATGCTTAACTAAGGTCATGTTAAGATAAAAAATGTAACAAGCCATCCTTTTTTTTTTTTTTTCTTAAATTTGGAGTCAGCTCAATATACTTTTCATATTACCAATAGAAGAAACAGCACAATAAATGGATTACATCTTTCTTCATATTGCTCATGTTATCCTAGTAATATGATTATTTCCATTTTATTAACAATCTATCATCTTTGCTAATTCTGTATCTGACAGGATAGGACAAGAGATGAAAAATACGCACAATTCTTCTTCCTTGTGGGGTGGTGAAATTCTTTTTAAACTTCTGCTACTCTCTGATTATGAATGGGATAAAGGAAAAGATGCATATTGCCTTTCATGATATCTAATTTCAGAATGTTTCATTCACAATGTAAATGCGAGTGAAAAGGTCTCCAAGTTGTCAAGAAGTGCTTTTTTACAAATTTAAGATACTGCTCCATTCGAAGCAAAGAATGTTACAGTTCCTGAGCAAGAGTTATTTGGTTTACAAACCATCAGTTTAGGCTTTGTAATCTGTAGTTTGTACTGCTTGTGCAACAGATTTTCACAACTTGTTCAAGTGCCTTACGCATCTGTGATTGATGTAAATTGGTCTTTTTTTTTTTTTCAAATGCAAATAATCTTTAGCACTTTTACAGTATTTTTCTGCAGCAACATGGTCAGAAGTCTGCTGTCTTCATACAAAATCATAATTACAGAACAGCTTGGGTTGAAAGAACCTTAATGATTGTCAAGTTCCAACCTTCCTGCCATGGACAGAGTTCCCACCCACTACATCAGGCTGCCAATGGCCCCATCCAACATGGCCTTGAACGTCTCCAAGAATGGGATATCCACAACATCTCTGGGCAGCCTGTGCCAGTGCCTCACCATCCTCTGAGTAAAGAATTTCTTCCTAATATCAAATCTAAATTCCCCCTACAGTACCATAGAATGGTTTAGGTTGAAAGGGACCTTAAAAATCATCAAAATCTTTAGCTAACAGCAACATATGGCGTAACCTTGAAAAGTAGCGTATATAAACTCCCAGACTTCAACTATATTCTGCATGTTCCGTTGCTGCTGGACTGCAGTATACTGAATGACAGATCTGTAATCAAGCTCCTATCTCTGCTTTAAGAGCATCTAAAATGTTAAAGAGTGGCCCCTAGGATTTATGCAAATCACACACTCTCAAAGACCTTTTAACCAAGACACTAGTGGGAGAATCAATAACAGCCAGCTTTAGCAATACTTAATATCATTTCAGAAAACAAAAACAAAAATAAAAACAACAAATAAAAATATATATATTTAAATATATTTTCATGGGTCTTCATTGCTGAAATCCTCATTTTGAAAATTGTTATTTTAAGCTTTTGTTCACATTTTAATAACCGATACAGAGGTCTCTCTTTGGTGTTAAAATAAGACTGCTTGATGCAGTATCTGTATCTATGCCCTGCTAGGAAGAACCAGCAGAGAACCCAAATGTTTCTGTCCTAATAGAATATTTCAGGACTTGACCTCTCTAACAAAATCTTCTTCAGTTTCTCAAAATCTTTACAGAAAAATATACTTTAAGTGCCATGTATCTGCCAGAATCAATAAAATGATTGCTTTCCTGTATTTATCAATTCATGAATGTGTTGCACATAGGTCACTTAGAAAATAATGTCACCTATTTATTTCCATGGAAACTATGACACTTCCATGTCAGATGCCATTCTGTCAGACTGCCCCTCTGTTGCATTTGTTGTATGTAACTAAATGTAATGGAATATTGACAGGAAGGTTCAACTTCTACTGCCATAACAACAACATCCACCCCTGATATCATGGGCCGGCATAATAAAATAGGAGACATTGCTTTCTGAGCAGCCCTCATTTCTTATCCTGTTAAATCAGGTACTCCAGAGATGGACTTGAACATCTTGAGATCAATTTGTACATTTTCTTTTATTTACTGTTTTCCTTATTACTACTTTGACTGCTTTCCTTAACTATTTTCCCTACTTTCCCCAATTGTGTTGCATATGGTTTCAAATTTTAGCTCTTTCCAGAGCTGTTCAGAATCTGTAACCATCCTCTTCAACCCATTTTCCCTTACAATTAAGTGTCCAATATAGTCTCTGTTATATTAAAAAATGCTATATTTCCCCAGAAGTTGTTCTGGATGCCAAAAGAAACTGAAAAACAAACAAACAAACAAACAAACAAACCCTGAAGATTTTTATTTTAAAAAATATGATAATATTGAAAAATAACACCTCCTAGAATTTCTTTATTTGTAACAGAAAAACATGTTTTCTCATTTCTCTAATTGTTTGGCTCTGTCTACAAAGAAAGATTTTGTTTTGGAGGTACAGGTAACATTTTGTGGTGCATTTTTGATTTTGTTTTGTTTTATTTTAGAATAGAATGAAAAGTGTACACATAGTACTTGTCATTATTCAGAAAACTTAATAATAGAATTTCTCTTTCCAGTAAATCCACTAGGGAAGGGAGAACCCTGAGTTACATGAATTTGCTTTGTGAATTCTTAAGAGCTTTTAGTACTCTAATATGCAGTAGAAAAAGTCTTTTGACAAATCCATGTTTTATCAAGATGTTATTACAAGTTGTCACTCTTTCTCCAGTTTATTAACTTACAGATGTTCAGATACTTTATTAGCATAGGTAAATCTGCCACTATATATGATGAGTTTTACCTTCTTATTCCCTCTTCACCTTCCTGGTGACTATTGAACTACTTCTGATGTATAAGTGCCTAATCCGAAATTATTGTTTTCCCTATGCAGATAATCTATTCCTTTTTAGTTGCAATATTGTTCTAGTGCTCTTCAACAGAACTAGTTTTTTGGTCATGTTTCCTTTTTCCAACACTATCCCTTACAAAGCAGTAGTCTGTTACAGTGCTTCCATCTTTTATTATTATTATTATTATTATTATTATTATTATTATTATTATTATTATTATTATTATTATTATTATTATTATTTGTCCAGGTCCTTGCAGGAACTATATTAAGTTCTCACTATTTTGGTGGGTGTTGAGAAGTTGAATTGAAAACTGATAAGATCTGTGTAGGTCTCTGCGATAGGGAAATTTGAATTATTTTGTGAAATAGCCAATAAATATTTTGAACAGGTTTACTGAATAACAAGTGACTTCCCTTGTCATCTGAAGAAGGTGCTGATAAGTTTTATTTAACAACATAAGTGAGCCAGAAGTCTGATCAATTGATTCTGATCAAGCATCTGATTGATTTACTGGTCAAAAGGTAGTTTATTTTGGGATATGCAAAGGCAAGAATGCCGTTATGCCTGACTGATAGCCAGAAACAATTGCAAATTAAATGACATAGTGAGTCATTTTTCAATGAATTGAATATGACTAAATGATAGAAAAAATACCTGATGAGATAGAGTACAAACATATGGTAGTGACAGTTGTTTCCTCATAGGTGAAAATTTACTTGGAGATAAGAAGAATAAAAGGAGAAACTAATGTCTTCGCATAAATGTATTTGAAACATTTACGGATAAGGTTTTCTTGGGTTACTTTTTCCCAGTGAATGCCTTTGTATGTGCATAGAAAATGTTTTATTTATTAATTACTGGAAGTGAAAGTGGACAAGCTATAATCTTTAGTTCCTTAGTGCAAAATATTTAAAGATAGGAGGTCATAAAATGTTGTTCAGAATTCTAGAGGAAGGCAAAAACTTCATCCTGATGACAAGAAAACAGTATAGACTTGGAACCTTTGCTTTGCAGCAATGGAGTCTAAGAAGAATGTACCTTTTGAAGAAAGAGAGCAAAAAGCAAAATACAATAATTTTACGGTTAAGGTGATGGTTGCACAGTTTGGTGGTACATCCGTAAGCTGATGAGGCGTAAATGGTAAGAGGCCATGAGGTTGACACTATAGACTGTTCTCTGTAATCTCAAACGTTTGTAATGTTTAGGTACTTTTTTTTTTAATATCTTCAAAATGTTCCTGGCAGCATTTGGATAAGTATGAGAACATAGGCAGTGACTACACTGTGCAACCAGAAGAGAGTGGCAAATGAGTGTTCTGTCCTACTCAAATTTTGATTTTTGAGGTTGTATTTGCAATAAATAGAGTTACTTTTAAGCAACAGAAATTTTTCATGACCTTTTCAACTGTGATCTTGGAAGCCTTTTAGGATTTTTCATTCTAGCCCTTTTAGATGTAGCTGCTGTAGGCTGTTTTCCAGTCCTAATAGAGATTCTTTATGGAAACACTATAGATTTCTTAGCAGGTCTAATAACTTCTGAAAAAATGAATGAGATCTGAATGGCATACAGAAAATGACCTATGTGAGAGATTGATAGTGATAGCTAAGTAATTCCAAAGCAAAAACATCAAGTACACACTGGCAGTGCAGTGTTCATTTAAAGACAGTTTTATCTGCAAGACTGTGAAAGTTTGCATTCCACTGTGTCAATCTACCTGAGCTCTAGGCACTATTTTGTTCCCAGGAATGAAAATAGTCTGGATAAATAAAATAAACTTCTTCAAAGATCATTGCAAGTTTGAAAGCTGATAATAATAGAAGAGTATCCTCACCTGAATCATTTTTAGAACTGGAGTAAAGTGGAGGGCCACAGGAATGGCAGTTCTGATAATTCTGAATTTACATGATACTGAAACTAATATATGTCAATATATCAATGGGAATAATCATCTTGTGCCTTGCCCTGCATAGCCAACCCTAACCTTTCCCCTCCACCTACTTGGACTACAAAGTCTTTCTTCTCCTACTGCAGGCTGACAGCTGAATGTGGGGCATTTGTGGTAGGTGTGTATTGCTCTTGAGTAATGGATGACGGTGAGGTCTTTCTCATTTTGCAAAATGACTTCTGTGAGGAGGCGAGTTTCATGGGGGTCCAGGCTTCCAGTGGATCATCAAAACTGGAGAATTAATGACATGAAAGAAAGCAACAATGACTTACAGCCTTCCAAAATCTCCCTGATACTTTTCAAGTAGTACTGGGAAAGCTGATGTGTTGGTATTGTGAAAGACAGATTGGGGTAATGCCCATCACTGGTGAGGGACTTACATGGCAAATTTTCTGAGCTACACATTTAATGGCAATCCAATTTGTAGTGCTTAATGTTGTGTTGAGGAAAAAAGAGCCAGAAACCTGTTGTCTGAAAATGAGCACAATAGCAATCAGTTTTTGCAAAGATATTGTTTGCATTTGGTGATGGTGTAATTTGCTTAGATTTGCTAGATTTGCTAGATCTGCAAGTATGGTGGTTCAAAATGCTGCGCATTTAGTGAGTCCCAGCCCCTAGGCAGATACCATCAAGTGTTAAGACAAACAAGTAAGTACAGGCAGGTAGAAAGGTGTAAGGATACAATTAGATTAAGTTCATTCCTTCTAGTCTCTTTAGTAATATCACATTTTCACTGTTACAGTGACTATTTTGTGTGCTTGTCCATATTAGAGCATGGAGTCTCATGCGGAGGACTTAGCATTTTCCAATTCTTAATGTAGTCTTCAGGCATTTAATTTCACCCTCACTGTATTTATGGACAGTTTCCCAAGCACATCTCTTCTGCCAAAAAAATTCTCCCAGTTTTGTCCCTTACAACATCTTTAAATGTTCATCCTTGTCCAGGAGGTAATTGTCCACAGCACTTTCTTTAGCTCAGAGATTGCCAAGGATAACTCGGCTGGGTAGGGCTCTGAGGGAAAACAGCTGCTCTGACGGATGCAGCAGGCTCCTGGAGGGATGAAATTAGTAAGTGCTATTTACAAGAGTCTTGCCAGTTCAGTGAGGCCATAAGCAGGGGAGCCGGACAGTGTGCTAGAGGAGAGTGATAGTTGATACTTAATTTAACATTTTGCTATATTGTGATGTCTCTGGGGTAGAAACCTGCCTGTTTCCTGGGTTTGTGTTGTTTTGTTTTGTTTTTCATTGCCAAATTTTTCTCTATGCTTTTAATTGCAAACAGCACACATAGTTGACAACGTTTGCTTACAGAAGTACATGTACAAATGAGAAGGCTTTTAGTTTTTCTTTTAAAATGGGCAGGTAGATAGCAACAATTATTTTTACATAATAAGATGAAATTTTCAGTATTTTGCATTAAAAAAGTGATAAGATTTGAAGATTTATCTGAAAAGACAGAAATATCAAAGCTGAAAACATACAGCTGCTTATAGTTGTGCCTTTCTAAAGGAAGAAAGAGGTCAGTTCTACCTCAGCGTAGTCACTTAGATAATTTTATTTGTCCTTGATTGGCAGACAAAATCTTCTATCTCATTGTAAGAAATCAGTTTACTAATATAGCAATACAAAAGATCTCAGGTTATGCATGGAAAAAGATATAATCTGGTTTAATGAAACTAATAAAAATGGCATTCTGTCAAAGCAGCACAGTGGATTTCTGTTGGCGCTAAATATCTGGTCACGCAGATGCCCTCAGTTCAGGCTTATACAAGATATTTTGAGCATTTGTATCTTTTGCAACAATCCTGCATACAGAAACCGAAAGGAATAAGGTAAATGAACATCAAGTGAAGTCCAGCTTTAAGAAATCCTTTATGATTTTATGTCTTTGAAGAATAGCATGTGAGCAATAAAAATATATAGAGCCACTTACTACTTGCCTTCAGAAATAAGTATTTCCCTCAGAGAGAACAAGATGCCCTTTTTCTCTCTCCTGAGATGATGAATTGTTCAAAACATCTTTCATCAGACCTAATAGCCATATTTAATGTACTTACTGTTCCTTGCCCCCTATGCTGTGCTCAGCACTGCTTTCCCCCCTAGACATCCCAGCCACTCAGCTGATTGAGAAATCTACTTGTACCAAAGCTGCTGATTTCCCACAAGAAATTAAATTGTAAAGTGTGCATATTGATGGTGCAGCTTAGTATGATTAATGGTAGGCTGCTGCTGGGAGGGGTGGGTCTGTTCCATCCCTCTGGCCTTGCATCTGGCTGCCTGCCTTGGTCACCAGACACGCAGAAGTGTGTGAGTTGGCATCGGTTTTATGGTAAGTGGGATTGCCACCTTTTGAGAGGGGCTTAGCACTTGCATGAAACTTTTCCCTTACTTGAAACTTTTCCCCGAAGATTGTAGTTTAACGTGAATAAGAGGGTCTGGAATTTTTGCTACGCTTCATGTTATGGTGCCACGCAAGATGATAGCTGGACTATGTCCTGCAGAATAAGACCCTTCTGACACACTGCTCATGTGTGTGGCAAGTGCTGCAGGTAGTACTTGTGTCATCATGTGGAAGTATGAATGTTTCCTCTTGCGAGTTGTGTAAAATTTGTAAGGATGATGATGATTGAATAAATGTGTTCATTGCTAAAATAATTTGATACACTTCGTGAGTTATAGGGAAAACAGGCTGTGAGTAATTCTTCTCTTCTTGCCTGAACCATGTCCTTGACCAAGACTTTCAAATGTTTATAAGTATATTTTTAACCCTTTTTCATATCTAGCTGTTTTAGATCTAGCAGCTTGTTTTTGCCGCAGTGTTTAAAAATGGAGCATTGAGTGAGGTCTGTGTAGAGATAAGGGCTGACAATGTGTTTACAAAGGTACTGGGGCAGCTTACAGCTGCCAACATGAGCCAGCAGTGTGCCCAGGTGGCCAAGAAGGCCAATGGTGTCTTGGTTTATATCAGAAATAGTGTTTCCAGCAGGAGCAGGGAGGTGATCATCCCTCTGTACTCAGCTCTAGTGAGTTCGCACCTTGAGTGCTATATTCGTTTTTGGAACCCTCACTACAAGAAATACATTGAGGCCCGGGAATGTGTTCAGAGAAGGGCAATGAAGCTGCGAGGGGTCTGGAGCACAAGTCTGATGGGGAGCAGCTGAGGGTACTGGGATTGTTCAGTCTGGAGAAGAGGAGGTTCAGGGGAGACCTTATTGTTCTGTACAGCTGCCTGAAGGGAAGTTGTGGTGAGGTGGGAGTCAGCCTCTTCTCCCATGTAACTAGCGATAGGATGAGAGGGAATGGCCTCAAGTTGCACCAGGGGAAATTCAGGTTGGATGTTAGGAAACACTTATCTGAGGGAGTGGTGAGGCAGTGGCACAGGCTGACCAGGGAGGTGGTAGAGTCACTGATCCTGGAGGTGTTCAAGAAACATTTAGATGTCGTACTGAGGGACATGGTTTAGTGGGAAATATTGGTGATAGGTGGATGGTTGGACTGGGTGATCTTGGAGGTCTTTTCCAACCTTGGTGATTCTATGATTCTGTGATTTAAAAATATGGTTGAAACACTAATTTTTGAGATGAATATGTAAATAAACTATCAAGCCAGAGATTTGTTTTTCTTTGGAGAGGAGCAGCCAGCACTTAAAAGTTCTTCTTGTTTATATTTTTTTTCTTTAAGTATGCTCTGAAGTTCTTTCCTCCTGTCGTGTTATCACTGTTTGTGGTGGCACAGTAGTATTTTCAAAGGCAGGGATTGTATTGTTCCTAGGAATCAGTTCATACCAAGCTATGTGGATGAAGTGACAGGTTCCTCCACGCATGTAATGCTTCAAGCTTTACATCATCTAAAAAGAGTTAGGGTACTTTTGTAAGCACTTTTTATATTAGCTTGGCTGTATTAAAAGGTGACATGTTTTAAGATAAAAAGGGTGAGGATTTTCTTCTGCCCCGTGCTTATAAAAGATATTACTGAAATGCCAAGGTGTCTGGAAAACTGTGATTGTTGCTCACAATGCAGGAGTTAGACTCACTGCTTAGACTCATCCTTTCTTTCATTCTGTGAATTGCGTTCACCTGCTGACTTGATAGTTTTATCTTAAGCCCAACCTTGCCATGGCAAAGAGAGCCATTTAAAGGGAAATATGCACATATAGTGCCAAGTGATAACTATTGTAATTAGGACCCCAGTCCTAAGATGTCAGTTATGTAAATAATAATGGCATTAAACTAATCATTCAAATGATTTGTTCTTTGTTTCTATAATCTTTCTGAATGCAAAATATGTCATTAAAAAACTAACGTATTTTGACTCATCAGAGGCATACAGCCTGTCTGTTACCAGCACCACCTTTCGTGTTTGTGTTGGCTAGTGTAGTTTTATTTTGTCTATTTGAGTGCTAAAGTTTCATGACTTGGCTCTTATTTATTTCTCCATGATATTCTGCTGACTGAACAAGTGAAGTGAATCCCCAGAAGAGATTGTTTTGTTCAATGAGCAGTGTAATTTTTTCTGTTTGTGCAAATATTTCATCAAAGCAATTCAGCTTCATTACTGATTAAACTATTTACTCACGGAGTTTAAAGTCGAAGGGTTAGATATAGCCTGAAATGGATTTCACAGCCAAAATGTATCTGGTCAGTTACACCCCCTGCTCTGAGGCCCTGTATATTGTAGGTCATTTATTATTTTCAGCCGATTTCTTTCTTGCAGGGCCCAAGAACTTGGGCCAATTCTTGGACAGGATATGTCTCCTAAAGATGTGTCTTCTTGTTAGCCTTTCCAGTAAAAACCACTGGCTGGAAAGACAGTGTAACCACGGCTGAAATAATGTCTAACTTCTGACGGTCTCTTCTGTTTCCTTCCATACAATGCTGACATGATAAATTTTCAGCAGAGCCTTAGAGCTGATGGATACTGGAAAAAAAAAAAAAAAAGCCTATTTGTGTTCTTAAGCATTAAAAGATACAGTTGAGTGTATCACATGTACATTTCCCTACTGCTTGGGCATGAGAGCTGGCAAGAGCCTGGAAAGATTAGCACAGGATTTGAGTCTTCTGGGGCACAGGCTGTAGACCTGAGCAGAATAAATCACTCTGGGTTATGGACCAAATGGAGTCAGATTGGGAGATTTCTTCTCATACTTTTCTTCTGCTGTTTCCTAATTTATGAGTATTTGGGAGAGAGAGCATGTAAAAGGGAAACGAGTCCTCTCCAGGACTGCCTCAGAAGATTAATTTACTGTCTTATTCATCTAAATGATCTTGGATTAGGTAGTTGTTGAGAGATTCATTCTTCCATTTAGCCAAATTTTAAAACAATATTTCTGTTTAGGAGTACTTAGTTACTAACCAGATGCTTTAAATCATAGTCGTGGTCTTCAAAACTATTTAACAAATTGTTGTGCAATACCATAAGGTCTCATTCCCTGTAACTGAGCCTAGTAACAAAGTTGGATCATGGAGAATACGGTCTTAGGTAGCAGCACGAGGTGGATGTAACATAACACTGGATAAATCTCCCCTTCACTCACAGGTATTTTACCAAGTTTTATGAAGACTCTAAAATTAATTGTCTTCTGACTTTTCAGAATAAAGTTGGATTTTGAGAGTGACATGTCTTCATTTCAGCATCATAACTGTACAGTGAAATGTAAGAAATTTTAAAGAACCATTCTTAGATATTATTAAACTGCTTTTTTTTCCCCAGCTTCAACGTGATTTTGTTTCCTTCTCCTCATGACAAACTGTGTTAACAAGAATCTGATGCAGTGTGAGATCAGCTTTTGTTTTGCAGATTTCAAAGCTACAAAAATAGTATCTTTGGCACTTGTTTTCAATGAAAACTTTCGATATGCTTAATTCTAGGCAGTTACTCATTAATGGGTTAAAAAAAATGAAAGAGGAAATTTCCCTGCATATTATTGTTTTTGTCCAGTGATGTCAAATACCAGCTTCAAGACTGCAGAGCCCTTTCTGTGGCCTTCTCCAGGTCTGTAAGAGCTGGGACCTTTTGGTCCCTGGAGGCAGGCAGCAGCGCTGTGCCACTGCTGCTCTGCGTGGGCACAGGGAATGGCAGCCAGCTTGGCTCTGAGATTTGACTTTCTATGAGGCCTTTAGTCCTCAAATTCAGAAGTCCTTATACGTAATATATATATCTCTGTATATACACAGCATCTTGAAAAGTGCTGTAGACATACTTGATCAACTTAAACTCAAAGATGTATGGTTTTTCTTTAAATTATGAGGTTGGCTATCAATTGTGGGAAAGGCTGCTGGAGGGATGCTTACAATGAGGGTTGTAATAGCATAATGTGTGGCTGCCAGCACAGCAAAGCTGACACATGAAAGCTCTCAGTACAAGTTTAAGATGTATTCATGGCTTTCTGAATAAGGAGATTTTACAAGCTCAACATTCTTCTTGATGAGAACCAACTATATAAGGGCAGAAGGAAAACAGACATTTGATGAATACAATTGCCAACTGCTGGGATTCTTTTATTGTTATTTATTTATTTATTTATTTATTTTTAACGCAAGGAACTGTGTATTCTGGTGGAGATATCTGTAAAACTCTGATATCCTACCATGAAAATTTTGCTTTTTAAGCTGCGCACTTTGTGCTGTCTCTCACTCAATATTGTGGATAGTCATTAATTTCTGTTCTGTAATCTTAGCTTGTCAATTATATATTTTAAGCCTAGGAATCTATAAAAAAAGGTAATTATTGGGTCATTTTTTTAGATGTCTGTAGCTGATGACTATGAGTGCAAGTACACCTGCTTGCACAAGCAGAAAAACTTGCTATCTCAGCACTCCCATAGTACCCATACTATGGAGCTTTGCAGCCACCCTTTCTGAGGACCTGCTTTATTTGTTCTTGGCACTATTTTCTATCCTGACTAGAACGATGAAATCACAGGTTTCTGTATCAAAACTTTTTAATCAGAAAGGCTGAAATATTGAGCGGTTATGCATTGATGTTTAAATGATAGCTTTGTGTTTTAGCAGCGCTACAAAGCAGCATGTTCAGCAGGCCAACTGCGCAATGCTTTGCTTCCTTAGAAAAGAAAAAAAAGAAGAGTCCTGCTTACGGTTGAAGATATCATCCTTCTTCGGATTTATTTCCTCATGCGTTTACACAGCTGCAGCTATAGGTGTACACTGGGGAGAAAGGAAATGCATAGATTGTTACTTTGTTTTGGGACCTTGGGGAGTAGGGAAGACCTCTAATTTACTTTTACAAACAACAGCTTTTTCCTTGGCTAAGCCCAGGAAGAAGCTGGGGAGAGATGAACTCAGGGCTGTGGCACTCCCTGAAATCTCCGTTAATTCAAAGGTGGTGAGAGGTGAGGGAGTTGTTGCCTTCTTGAAGACGTGGAGAAAGAGACAGGAATCATCTTTGCATCCTCAAATAATTGGAAAATGTGGCTGAAGCAGTGGATGCCTGCCTGCCAGTACCAGTTTCTTCGTCTCTCACAAACATTCAGTACACCCCAGTGCACCACCACGTGTAGCGGTGCTGTACTTTGTGGAGTGGCTGAATAGGTTTTGTGGGCAGGCCCTTTCAGACCTGCTCGGGTTCTCGTTTTAGTACAGCTACAGAGGTTGCTCAGAGGTCAGCAGGCTCTCCATGAGTGTCAGGAAGCTGATGACATCAGAAGGAGCAACACTGGAAGCATTTACAGCCAGCTTCAGCAGAGATCTAAATACAAGTCTAGTTGGCCTTCTGAGCCCAGGCAAGAGGAAAATTATAATTACAACCAAGCACACAGCCAAGCAGCTAATGCTTTTTGTTTTGGTGATTAAGAATAGTCATAGTACACAGTAACTCTCCTTTGAGTGGCTATAAGTGGAGAAAAAGAAAAGTAAATCATAGTACATGGAAGAAAAAATAGTTCTGCGTGTCTGACACTAGAGGTACAGTGCTTTATTGACTTGTAGCAAAATAATTTAAAAGTAAACACTGAGTTTATATTACAGGCACATTCACAGACAGAACTGCTGCTTCTGAGACTAACCAAAATCCAACCCTATGTCAGAGCGTTGTCCAGATGCTCCTTGAAGTCCACCAGTCTCGGGGCCGTGCCCACTGCCCTGTGCAGTCTGTTCCATGCCCACCGCCCTCTGGTGCAGAGCCTTTCCCTCACCCCCAGCTGCCCCTCCCCTGACACAGCTCCAGGCTGTTCCCTCAGGCCCTGTCGCTGTCAAAGAGCAGAGCTCAGTGCTGCAGCCACCATCAGGCCTCCCCTCAGCTTCTATGCTCTGTGCTCAGCAAACTTGAAGACCCGGGCTACTCCCTATGCATCTTGTCCTCCAGACCCTTCACCGTCTTTGTAGCATCCCTTGGATGCTCTCTGATAGCTTTATGTCCTTCTTATACTGTGAGAGAGGCTTGTGACCTGGTGGACATGAGTCCACGTCTTTCAATTGTCTTGAACATGGTCTCAGCTAGTAAATTGAAGGTCACGTGAGCGGAGGACTGCCAGCTCTGTCTCACCAATCCTGTTTGTCATCTTTTTAACACCAAAGAGAAATGGTGATAGTAACTGACTGAAAGAAAATTTACATCCTTGTCCTGCAAACGGCCGGTACTCCTCAACTGAGCAGATGATCAGGGACGGCCTCTTGTTGGTTGTGTGCATCTAGATACAGCTGCTCCTACATAGCGAGTGGAATATTTGTAAGATTATGCAGTATTAAGCAGCCTTACACTGAGACTTTTTGTTCAGTCTCCACTGGCTTCTGCTTTTTACAGCTTAACAGTGACCACTGGGGGAAGGAACAGTGCAGGGTTTGTTCTGGTTCAACAGAAGCCTTTCTGCTGCTAAACAAACCTGTTAACGCAGAATACCATATGGGTAAGGGATCAAGTGATGCCAGGATCCTTTCACTCAAAAGAGGAAAAAGCACGACTTTTCTCGGTTTTATTAGCCAGAGTGAGAGTTCCTACGGGATTGGTGTAGTTCCTAAATGGATACTGAGAAATGATCTTACGCTGTCAACTCTACTTACATAATTCACTTGTATTCACTAATAGTACAAAAAAAAATGGTGCTCTGGATCAAAATTATCTTTGCTTGCATATCAAAACATCTGTGCACTGCTTTTATCTGATCTCTCTAGTCATGCGTCTCCTCTGTCCCGTTACCCTTTCACTCACCACAGACAAATTTCAGAGTGGAGCTGTGTTCTTATGTTATTGTTTATTTGGGGATTGTATCTTTTTCTTTTTTTTTTTTTGTAGTTATTTCAATATTCCCTTCTGGAATAAAATGTCGATTTTCCACAAGTGAATCTCTATTACAATTTTATTCACAGCTTGCATGTCTTCCTTCTAATTACATGAAGGCTATTTCTTCCTCTTGTTCTTGTCAGGAGGATGACTGGTGGTTTTTAGTTCCTCCGTGTATACTCTTTGAATTGCTGGCAGCACGTTGACAAAAGCTAGTTGCATTCTGCTCTTCTGGTAGTTGCCATTTCTCCTATGTTTGCTCTTTCCTTTTACTTTTTTTTTTTCCCCTGATTTGCTGAAGAATTCCAGTGCAAATTGTCGGTTTATTACCTTATGTTTTGTATGATATTCATTTCTTATGAAGTTTAAAAATTTCTCCTTAAAAATTCCTCAACGCTTCTCTCATCCCTACATTTGTCCAATTCTTGAATATTTATCACAACATGAATTTTTCCAATAAACCCAGTGTATTTGGTTTATTAGCACTTGTGAGTGATCTGGTGGGTTTGGAATTAGAATGGATTTTGATTCTGCAGTGGAAGAGCTTTTCATCCTTCTTTCTTTTTTGCCTCCTTTTCTTTCCTTTTATTTCATTTTTTAAGTCATTTGAATTAAATTCATCAGGGCCAAGATTTTTAACTAAAATACTGGAAATGAAGATTTAATGAAGATTTGTTTTCCAATGAGAAAATGCTAAAATTTCCTCTCATTTTTTTTTCTCTGTGCCATTCATCCACCTTAGCCTGAGCAATACAACCAGGCCTGACAGTTGTAGCTGACAGTGGATTTCTGTTATTTGTTTGCATCGTCACTGCCTTGAATACAAATATCACCCCTCTGTTATGCTTTGATGACAGCCAGTTTTTATTGTAGCTAAATGCTAGACCATCTACCTGGCCCAGCTACCACCTACCTTGCATGAACTCTAGTATCTATCAAACACGATTCTTTTCATACATACAGTCACTTTTACTCGATCTTGACGGGCAGCCGTGTGGTTCTGGTCACACCACCTTCACTGCTCTGCAGATCTATGATGTCAGTTGTTGTTTCCTGAGGCAGCTTGTGCAGCTCCAGCTCAGCCGGCCTTATATGGGAGTCCGTCTGTGATAAAGACATCCCTGCTGTCAGCATCGTAGGTGGACTTGCAGAGCTTGCTGAGGTGTGGCAGACCTGCAGCTGTGGGTAGCAGGAGAGTGCCACTACTGAGATAATTCACCAAATCCCAACTGCAGCTTCTAATCCTTGAGATCTCTTTTTTGACCTTTTGCTCAGTGACACAGCAGCCTCCTCTGGCAAATAAAGTAAATGAGAAAATTAAAGAGAAACTGTTGAGCAATTTACTTCTGTAAGGAAATTGTGTGTGGTGATTGGCTGTGTAAGTCTGAGTGATAAGCAGGGGAGGAGAGAAAAGCAAATGTGCAGCTGTTCTGCATTAATGAGCATGAAATGCAAGCGCTGTCTTCATGAAAACAACTAAGCTTTAAAGATATGGGAGTAAGGTTTGTGTTTCCTGAGAGCACATAGAAACGTCCGACCTAAAAAGAATGTACGTGATGTGCATTATTCAGCAGGGTAATCAGCTGGCACTAAGCGGTGCTGGCAGTAGGAGCTCAAGCTTTTCATCTCTGGAAGCTTGAATTATTATGATTTTTTTAAATCTAAATTGGGTCAGTAATGTTTTGGCAGTTTCAGGATGGCGTGGCAAGTGGTGGAGGGCATTACAAAACATAGCATGTGATGCACAGCCAAGCAAGTGGTGTGCTCAACTGCTCCAAGTGGTAGAGCCATGCAGGAGGGCTCCTCCACATCAGGAATGAGGGGTGCTGTCTGAGGTAAGGGCAGGATCCTGCACAGAGCCTGCCTGTACCATGCGTGATTAGGTGATTATCTCCAGCCTTGTGGAGTGCTGAGTTCATGCAGCAAATACTGTGAAAACATGAGCAGGTCGAGGATCAGCCTTGTTCACTAACAAAGGCATAAGCAAACTGATAAATATTTCCTAAAGAACACCCAGGGAGGTCTGGAAACGGTGTGTGTCCTTGGTGACAGGCACCCTGCTAAAGAACAGGGAGAATGCAGGAGAAAAGCACAGATTAAGCATGAGGGAAAACTTCCAGAAACAGAATGGAAAGTTTGTTCAGTGCCTGCATTTGTAAACCAGGAATGTATTAGATCAGAGTGAAAAAGAGAGCTGTGAAAAAGAAGACACCTATCTTAAGCAAATGTGATGCAAAAAATCATGCTACTTAGGTGGCACGTTTACCCAGCATGCATTCTCAGGGGATGAGGTGATTTAATTGATCTAAATAAAAAACCGAGACAGAAAAATAACTTTAAAAGAGAAAACAAAAGCTATGCTCTTCTTTACTGCTGATCTTTTTGTTTCTCAAATGTCATCAAACGTTATGTATTCAGCACACGATCCTTGGTTCTAACTAAGGATTTTCAATGATCCTAGGATTGCAACTTAGAGAAAAATGCCAACCGGCACAGTCATTATGAACAGTGCTTTTAAGACTGCTCATGGTATTAAATATACCTGATTAAGTTAACTTGTGTTCTTTTGACATCCCCGCAGTAGCTGTACCAAACTACTCCGTGGAAATACAGTGATGATAAGTCTGTCTTGCATGTATGTGCTATCATACGATCTTTTATTCACCATTCATTTTTGATTTTTTTTAATTAATCAATTTGAACTACTGTTTGCTTCCTCTACACAAAGGGTTAATCATTTCCTCTTAGTTTTTCCTTCTCCAAATTTGTGGTGTGTACGTGCTTTTAAGCATTTAGCATCAGAACTTTTCTGCATTGCAAAGGACTGCTCTGATTTTTTCCTAGGCAGATGATGAAATGAAGATCAGAAAGACTTTTTTAAAGTATTGTTAATTTTGCATACTCAACTTGAAAAAGAAATTTAGATCTGTCTTTTAATTAATATTTATTATGCAGTTACCCTTTATATCTGGCTACGGCAATGACTGCTCTGAACAAGGCACATTTTAAACCCCAGAGTTTATATATGCACTGCACAATAGACATGGCTTCATAAACAAATTGTGTAGGTAAAGTGTCAAGCCATGACTTCCACTTGTGTTTCTGTAGTTCTTTTCTTACACCGCAAGAACATAAAGGTTCTGGACATCTTGATCCAGTGCCATTTCTGGAGGGATATTGCCTCATAGTGTATGTGAGGCTCGTAGAGTTTGGCCTATTTCTTTTGTTTCTGTCCAGTTTTATTAGCTTTGTTCTCTCTAAAAAAATAATTCCTTACTGCATGTTGTTCCCTCTCCCTTTTCCTAAACTACTTGCCTTTTCTTTCCTTCTTTTCCTATATCCATACTCCTCTGTTTCTGCTTATCCTTCTGTTCCAGAATCACTGCTTTTTCCTTCTTTCTCACTTTATGGAAAAGTGAGAGTGTGATTGTTTTGTAATGAGCCAGATTTGCACCTCATCATACTTTTTTCCACAGCCCACATTAAGTCTTAACAGGGGAAGACCCACTCCATTTCTGCAACAGCGAGTGATGGAAAGTCCTCACCACAGGCTGACCTGGAACAGTGACCATGCCCCAAGATAGGACTGATAGACCTACATCAGTACCCCTGAGTGTTCAGAGAACAGAGCTGCTAAATTAATTTCTACTGATTTCTTCTGTACAGTGGTGGATTTCTGAAAAGCAAGAACACTTTATTAAATCTGGGGGAATTTCCACCAGGCTTCATTAGAAGTGTTAGCATAGGAGCATCCAACATATTGAACTCCGAGCAACTCTCTGGCTCTGCTATCAGGGCAGCTGGATGTACCTGGCTGGTGCAGATGTGCAGATCTGTAGCTGTGGGAGGGACCACAGTGGTTGCTTAAGCTTGATGTTGCCAGATGTGGAATCCCAGCTGCAAATCCAGCCCTATTTAGTTCTGACTTTCATAGAATGGGGGGATCCCTGGTGACTTTTGACCAATTCGTGCACTGTTTGCGAGATTTCCCTTTCCCTCAATTTTTAGATGTGTAGTATTTACTGCATGACTCTGAGCCACAAGAAGATTTAAATTTATTGCTCAAGAGGCTGGAAAGGTTGGCCAGCATGGTCATGAGCCAGTTGCTAAAATTGGCTGAAGTGTTTTCAGGACTGAGAAGAAGATGAGTGACTTTCCTGTAGCTGTGTTTTGGAAAACAGCTGACTAGGTTCAGCTGAAGCTTTCAAAGAAGAATGTGGAAAAACTGAACCGAAAGTGTTCTCTTTAGCAAATGCAGCTTACCGTCCAGGACTCAAGGAGCAATCTTAACCTTCTGTATGGTGGTTGTGGCTTGTGCTATTATTGTTCATTACCAAGATAGCTGCACTTCATTTTGTTTCTCCTTGCTTAAAATTACTGATATAGTTCATTTTTTTTTAATTGTGAGTGTTTAGCTGTAAATTGTTTTGCTGCTCACACTGCATTGTGTTGCTGAAAAATGCTGTGGTAAAAGGCGATGCTCTACAGTGATCAGGTGTTTAATGCCTTCTTAATTGGACTGTGATCAAATTTAATAATTTCAGAAGTAATTCTAATGTGTCAAGGTTTCCGTGAAAGTGTGGCAAATGAATGGGCTCTATTACCTCTAGGGATGTCTGATGCTTAATTAAGTTATTGTCTTTCTCTAAAATGAAGTCAGAGAGAAGTAATATCATACGTGTTCAAAATGCTTACTGGTTTAACAGATCGAGCGCTGAAATAGTGTTTTGCTTTAGACACAGACAAGCTCTTGAGCTCTTACAGCATGTTTATTGTTCTTTCCTAGCTGT
>JANHGO010006217.1:0-21737 GCA_024606505.1 Aquila spilogaster
CTCTCAGCTTGCCACTCAAAATTCCCCTGGCAGTTGCTCATCTCCATTAAGCAGCAAATCATATTGCTTAAAACAGTGTTGTGAAGATGATGCTAAGTTCTGAAAAGAGTCCCTTTGCTGCCAGCTTCATTTAGGCACTTAATTTAGCTTGTTAGCTAAAACTTTTCATTCTGTATCACTTATCTAGTAAATAGCTGCATGCAGATTCACTTTCCAGCCCCAGTAGTAGGAACAGTTTCCTATGAATGATCCTTCTAACTATGACTAATATCCAGACAGTCATTCTTCTGCATCATTGCATACTTCAGCCTTACAAAATGTATTTGAAATTGAAGGTTTGGCCTCAGCAGTGAAACAGCAAAGAAGACAGACCTTTCTTAGGTGCCATACCATGCATGTCTCTTTTATGGTAATATTTGCAGTAAGAGTACAAACAGGTCACAGCAACTTAAATCCAGTGACTGTTTGTGGGTGGAAATCACGTTAAGTAGTTCTACCAAGTGATTCAGATTTCTTTGTATCTTAAGCTGCTTAACATTCTGCTCATGCATATAACTGGCCTTACTGCATGCAAGAGTTGTGCATTTGGATCAGTTTCTTGGTTCCCTTCCCAAGCAGTCGTTTCTTCCTTCCTTCTCATTGATACTAAACAGAAACCACAGGTTCTTAATGTGTTGGAAGTGTATTGCTGTTCCTTCCTGCCATGTGCGTGGGATGCTGACAAATGAGAGAAATATAATCCTATCATTACTCCCTGTCGTCTAATATGTTTGAGTGATTGCTAGAGATACTGGGGGAGGAGGGGGGAAATGAAGGATGAGCTTTGCTTTGCTTCTCTCTCCCTGTCCTTCCTCTTTCCCAGAGCCAGCAGAGTGAGCAATGAGCTCTGTCTCTGTGTCCCCCTGATGTGGTATAGCACAGCTTCAGAAAAAGCATTACTTATATATGCACGATATAGGTATATATAATGCATTGTATGACTGATAATGCATTAACATATTTGATTTTGTTCTTCCTCTAGACACTGGTAGAACTGATGCACTGGAGAAAATGATGCTGTCCCACTAACAGCAAACTGCTGTGCTGCCTCAGCAAGTGGATAGGCTCCTGTTTAAAGAAGTTAGCTTTAGGACTCAAAGGATTTCTAGAAGGGCTAATGCTGTTTTTGCTGGCAGGACTGATAAGCAGGCACCAACAAGAGTATTGTTTAATCAGTGTTGGAGGAGGTGGTTGTATGCTGTGTCTGTAGTAGTTTGCAGGAGATCAGTCCAGTCTGTTCTTCTGAAATGTGCTGGAAAGATCTTGCTTAGTCTTTGGCAAATCCCTCCATCTGAAAACTGATTCCCCCCGCTCCCTTTGCTGATTGAGCAAAGGATAGAAGAAGACTCTTCTCTGCTTTGCTGGCCATTTGGCAGTCTGTCCTGCTGTAGATTTCTCTTTTTCTGTCTCTGATACTAACAAGATCTGTTGCTGTTGGAGGTTTTTTATTGCTTACCCAGTGTTCTCACTGTCTTTTCTTGCTGAGTGCTTTCTCATCGTACCATAGTGCAGGAGCTCCCTGCATGTGTTTTAGTTCTGAGTGCACATGGTACAGTCAAAGTGCCTCTCCAATGCAGAAGAGCGTAAATAAGTTGTGGGGCTGATCAAAACCTCTGCCGGTATGGGAAAGCTGACTGTGTTAGTCTAGTCATGTTCTTTGCAATCATTAACTGTCTAGGAATTTTGATTCTGTGGGCTCTGGTAACCTCTGTGTGTCAGCTGAAGGTACTAAACTGAAGACTGAATTTGGGCAAACTTTTCTTTTACTGCTGTTTTTAAGTGCAATAAATTGCATATTGCATCAGTGTCTTCTGAGGCTGCTTTGAAAACTTGGGTTCTTTTATTGTACTACTAAAGAGAAGGTCAAATCTACAAAGCTGAGTATCTGACTCCCCTTCAAGTCAGTTTGGGGGGGTCAGGTTTCTGAGTTCCAAGAGATGATGGTATCAGTCCCTGATGGGTATTCGGAGCGTTAGCAATCAAAATAAGTTTCACTTAATTCTGAAAACATGCTTGGGCTAAAACATGTACATTTCTCCTTCTCCCACATTGCCTCTGAAAAGCTTAACTGCTTTGCTAATGTGAAGAATTTTAATACTTCTTAGTGGCATAACTGGGTACTGGACAATTAAGAACAGCTTGTGCATTAAATGTGCTCCACATAGGAAATAATAGTCTTTCTCATGCTATTTAAGGGAGAAAAAAGAAATAATATTAAGTTGATATCTTATAGCACCGTAAGACATTGCAGAATTGATTCTTTTTTATTAGAGATGAGTACCGAAGCAGAACAGCAGCTTCTCCATGATGCTAGAAATGGAAATGCTGAAGAAGTTAAACAGCTGTTGGATACCATGAGCAAAGGAGAAATAATCTTCGATATCAACTGTAAAGGTTAGTAGCCCTCCTCAAATGTTTGTGAACTCACTGTTGAAGCTACAGATAGCAAAATTGTCACTAATTGCATAACCCTACTTTCTTTTGAGTGCTCAATAGAGTAATGTAAAACCCTGATACAGCTGTTTTTACCCCATGACTCTTAAGGCTGAACTTACGTAGGGGTAGAGAGCATAAAAACAGAGTACAGAAAAAGGTACATGAACTCTCTGAGTAATTCACAGGAGATAGAAATGTCAACAAGACAAAAGAATCAGTACCTCTTTCTACCTATATTCAAGTTTATACCAACTTTGAAGCTTTGTAATAGTAAATAAAACAGACTGTGGTGCCAGGGGATGGTTCAGGGAAGTATAGAGTCTCCATCAAGGCTGCTGAGATCGGGTACTGTATTTGCTCTGCTGGATGTGATTTTTAGGCCTGCTTTTCATTCCTGTGTAGTAACAGCAGCAACATTTCTTGCCACGTGTGAGAATGTTTTAGATAAACATACAGTTCTTGCTGTTAGCAGTACACGAAGTCACTTGGGAAAAGAAAGTAAAACTGCCAGTTATCTGTGTTTGGGTCTTTGGCCAATGTTAAAGTTCTGCATGTGCGTAGCTAGCAGTTACAGCTAAGCAGTTTGCTTACTGAGTGTTTATATGTCAAACAGCGTCTGGATTAGCAAGCTTGTCAGCAGTAACAGACTGCTCTGTTTCTTTATTTATATAGGAGCTTTATATTTTTTTACCTGAGTGTTTCTGGTTGATTCAAAAAAGTGGATGTATATCCCACTCTTTTTACACAGGCTGGTATTTCATTGTTTAACTGTTGAGATAGCTGAGACAATAGTTCTACAGATAGATGGAGGAGAAAGCAGCTATGCTAGTTTTCAGCCATAACAAAAGAACACCTTGCCCTAGCGAGCAGGAAAGGCTGTTATCTAAACAAACTCTAATGCTTTCTCAGCCCTAGTTCTTAATCATCAGTTTACCCATCCATTTGTTTGAATAGTCATTCAAGATTGTGTTTTTGCAATAGTTAATGTGCCCATCTCAGAAAAATGCACTGTGTATAAAATCCAGACCCTTAATACTTCATCATTAGGGAGCTAGTTCATAATTTAAAAGGAAGCTAGGCAGGAACTCGATGGAAATAGAATCCTCATCCCTCACAAATATGTCCTCTATGAATAGAGGTAGTGTGTAAACAGCTGGATTATAAAAACAAAACAAACCACCTTAAGCTTTGTTCTACAGCACTGAAAGATAAGTTGCTAAAGCCTTTTGTGCTTAGAAGAGCTTCTGCTGTCTCCTCACTAACAAAACCATTGTGTATTGCTATAAATCCCAGTCAGTTGTGTGTTACTGGATAGTAATTAGACAACCACATGATAATCAACTAAAATGCAGCCCTCAATCTGTCTTCTACTTTATTTCTTACTCTTCTGTCAGTGCCTTCTGGATAATCACAGTTCTCCCTAGAAAGTCAGGATATGGAGATTGTCTTCAGTGCTGCAGCAGTTCCTTCAGGAACTGCTGTGGCAATGGTGCTTGGCTAACAGGAATGAAGTACATCTGGAGCAGGTGGGTGACTATGCTGGAGACAGTGTAAACTTCTTGTGTGCCTTGGGAGTCTCAAGTCTGAGAGGTTTCTGTGTCTGGGTGTCAAAGCCTACCTTCAACATTTTGGAAAAAACTGGTTTTCCACAGGGTGAGCTTATTTCTGAAGCTGTACTCTAGATACATAACATGAAGTCTGACAACAGTGTTGCCACACACCCCAGTGTTAAAGGAGAGGAAGGGAGGGAGTACAAAGTCGGACTTTGCATACTGGTTGTACTGTGGCTAGATTCTGGCCAGTCAGTTCTTACAGATAAGCAAGATGTGCTTGATGATAATCTAGCTAAATGATGTGAACTCCCATTTCCAATTTTCTCAGTTCACCAGCATTAAAGGAAGATACCCCATAAAAACAACTCCAGGGTTTCATCCAAAATGGTCGTGCTTTCAAAGGCCATCTGTGTTATTCGTTCTCTTTAAATACAAGCAAATAGAATATTTGATTTGTCATCATTCTGTAAATAAATGGTACAATTTGAGACTGAGAGCTGTCTGACATCAAAGCAAGGAATTGGGTAGGGGAGTTGCTCTTTTTCTATTGTGTCTACTTTGCTATCCCTGTGTTCTCCCCAGTACGATGATATCCTGTTTTTAAATAAGTCAATCAAAGGCATAAAAATGAAAACATTTGTGGTCACTTGAACAGGTGTAACAAATGCCTTGAGCTTGAGAAGTCACCTGTCAGCTAACAGCAGAAGTGCAAACATGGAATGAGTGCAGAACAAGGACTTCTGGCACATTATTGGATGAGAACTGCAGATCTAGACAGGTTTCTGAATTGTTAATGGCTGGATTCCTTGGCAAAAGCATTTTCTTGTCAGTACTGTAACTGAGAGTGATCTTGGACTAACTGTGTGACCCCTTTCTGTCATCTTTGGAAGAACTTTCTGTTCCATCAGACTGAGGGATGAATGATGTCCATTTATTGTGTCATTCAGTATTTGGAGCCCCAGAGTTGGTGATCCCCACGCTATTTATCTTCTGTGATACTTGAGCCCATCGGTAGGAACAACTGTAGGCTGGAAGGAATGAGAGGAAGGTTGAATCTGAAGCAGTGGAAGGAGCTGAGAAAAAAGGGAACAAATGATGAAAGAAACAACTAATGAAGGATAGAAATATTAGCTGGAAACAGCTATAAGAAATAGAAAAATATTTTGGCTATGCATCACATTCTAATGTTATTTTGTAAAATGAGAGCAGAAAGAGAATGATGAACCTCAAAGACCAGCAGTTTTTTCTTTGTGCCAGTGGTTTATCTCCTTGTTGTAAACTTAAGCTGTGCGTCTTCCCAACTTCAACGCTTGAGGATACATGAAAAGGGAAAACATGAAGGTCACAGTAACTTAAAAGATTTTCTGATGCCTCATTTTAATTTTGCTTCAGAAAAGAGTGATAGCTTTTAGGTGGCACTCAGAATGCTGTGTGTCTGTTACTTAGTAAAAATGAAGCACAGTCCAGCTTCCAGTCCAGCTTTGACAACTTAGTAGTAATTACTAATGCTTCAATATCTCAATTTTAAAGGAGCGGTTATAGAATTCTGGTCATATAGCAAATCCTCCTGGATATACTTTACTTTAAATACTCTTTAAGAAAGACTTTGTGGATTGAAATTTGTTACTTTTTCAAACCACGTGGTAGTTCAGCTCATATGTATAGAACTGATGCTTCAAGCTTCCTTGTTCCTCTGTTAGATGAATATGTGCAAACCTGCATGCACATGGCAACATCTTTCTTTGTGCTGTATGTGATCAAAACTTGATTTACTAACTCATTTTTTTGTCTTTTAGGAAGAAGTAAGTCTAATATGGGTTGGACACCTCTTCACCTTGCATGCTACTTTGGACATGCTGTTGTTGTAGAGGATTTGCTGAAGGTATATTTCTATTTACCTCTGTGTATAAGGCAGAAAACTTTGTTATTCTAGTAGCAGTTAGTGTTTATTCTTTTGTTTATATCTGCTTACAGTAAGCTAGCATCTCATAATTCAAATGCTTCAAAGGCCTAATCTATCTTACTGAAATATTGTATTTAATTTAAGCAATTTCACTTACTGTGTTATAGAAAAGGCCAAAATGTTTCAAATGCAGAAATGTGTTACCTAATTTAAATTTTTTGTAGAAGTGTATGCAGAGTTCTGTGCAGAGTAACTTGTAGGCATTTTTTTCTCTAGATGTATATTAATATAGTTTGACTCTTTCTTTCTTCTCTCTTTGAAATGACGAACTGTTAATCTTGCCTTCCAGTATTTAAAAGGGGATTATAAACAGGAGGGGAATCAACTTTTTACGAAGGTAGACAGTGATAGGACAAGGGAGAATGGTTTTAAGTTCAAGGTGGGAAGGTTTAGATTGGATGTCAGGGGGAAGTTTTTCACAGAGAGAGCGGTGAGGTGCTGGAATAGGCTGCCCAGAGAGGTTGTGGATGCTCCATCCCTGGAGGTGTTCAAGACCCAGTTGGATGGGGAATTGGGCAACCTGGTCCAGTACCAGATCTGGAGGTTGGTGGCCCTGCCTGTGGCAGGGAGGTTGGAACTTGATGATCATTGGGTCCCTTCCAACCCAAGCCATACTATGATTTGTGGTCAAAACTGACCTATTTGTTTCTTAATAGTCATGCCTGCACTTTGTTTTGAGCTATTTCTGACCAAGTATGGTGTTTTCTTTATTTTCTTTTTTTCTTTTTGCCTCAGCTCTTGTGATAACTTCAACCCAACCCTACCTTATTGCACCATATTCCTGTTTGAAAGATTTTGCTGTAGGTTGTAGGAACTTGCTGAACAGTCTCAAATACGAAAGTAGCTAATCTAAACTTGAATTTCATTCAGAATAAAGGCTACCAACCATAATTATAACTCTTGAAACAGGAAACAAAATTTACATTTCTTCAGGAATTTCTTTGCTAGCCTACACGCCTGCTCAGCATATTATGCTGTTCTCAGTCCAAGAGGGCTACTTAAAGCAGAAGGTAAAGCTGCATTTATTAGTATTTTCAGAGCTGAAATAAAATATATTCTTCATCACTTGTAGAGCTCTTGGAAGGGTATTATTTAAAGAATGAATGGAATAATAAAGAAGACTGTGCACCTCTTAAAACTAAATGTATGCAGTGTGCTCTGTGTACTTGTGCTAGGTTTTGTGCTGAAGAAGTGAGTAAGGAATTGTCAGGAACAGAGCCTTGGAACCAGATTCAGGCAGCAGTGGGCTGGTTAAATTATGTGATTTAGACAAGAAGGTAAATATGTTCCACCCCTTTTCTGACCTTCTGAGAGGTTAGATAAAGTGGTATAAGAAAAATGATTATAGAAAGACATAAGATTTTTCAATATTTTTATTTTTTTGGGTTCCTATGCAGTATACCAAGCAGTCTTTCTTTCAGAGAAGCAATATGGGAAGGGGAAAGCGTGATAAGAGAAAGTGGAGGAGAAGAAGGTTAAGTTTCAGATAGGTACCGTCTTAATGCTGATGTGGAAGTTTTCGGGTGAAAGAGCCACAATAGGTGCCTAGAAAGAGTGCTGCTTGTTAAACTGACAGCACCAGGAGGCAGGTGCTACTGCATGTATGCACCTATGATAATGTGTATGTGTGTTTTCCATTACTATTCCAGTACTTTCAGTAAGTTTTAAAACAACACAAACAAGCAAAAACCACCAAAAAATCCTTATAGACTATTAAACGTTTTTGTTAAACTTATTATCTGTTTACCACCTTCTCAAAAGAGAGAGAGGTTGCTGAGGGAAAAAATAGCACAGGAGGGTTTTCCTTTTAGAAGCAATTTATAAAATTCTGGCTGTGAATCTTGTATACATACTTTGTTTCCAGCATGGTTGTGTTAGAGTTCTGATCTGATTTGCCACGAGGCCTGTATTGGTGTCCTGTCCTTCCCCACTCCATGTAATCAGAAAGAATAGCTGTGCAGTTCCTGTTTGAGGGATATTTATACATCTTTTGCTTTTGCCATTTAGGCTGGTGCAGATGTGAATGTGCTGAATGACATGGGAGACACTCCACTCCATCGTGCGGCTTTCACAGGACGTAAGGTAAAGCATGTTGCCTTTTTGAAGCCTCACTCATAGGTTTATTAAAGGAAATCCTTCTAATAAGATTTACTTCAAAGTGTTGTTTTACAGTGTGTCTCTAAAAATGGCTTGTTGTCACCTGTTTTGGTACAGTGTGCTCAACAGAACGAGGCACATTGCACAGCTGCTATAACTGTCCAAAACAAAAACATGGCACAAATGTTTTCTTTTCCTGAAGGCAGGAAAAGGCTGGTCTGTGTTGTTTTGTTGTTTTTTTTTTTTGGTGATGGTTTTTTGTTCTTGTTTTTTTTTTGGTGGTATACTTTGTCATATCTTTTTTAGCTTTTCGTTGGTGACAATGTTCCTGGCAGACAGAGAAAGTAGTGGTAGTATTTGTCTTCTATGCCCTGTGCAGCAGCTGTGTAACTAAACTAACTGATGCCTGTGCTCTGCTTTTGCTGTGTGCCAGAGGAAACGTGTAAGGATGGTTCTATCTGTAGCTGCAGGTGCTATGTGGAAAACAGAACAGAGAATCTTTCATTTACTGCTGAAGTACAACAGGTTAATCTGTGTTTGTGCCTGGTATGCTTGACACAGTAAGAAGAGTAGGAATTGTTCCTCTTAACTAAATGCGTATTTACGTAGAGGGAAACATTATTTTAATAATGAGAGAGACATTATTTTAATCTTAGTGGTTCTTAAAGGGGTGAAAATGTAAATTCGAACACACTGGTCCACTTGATGTCTATAAGTGTAGTTTCTTCATAGAAAACTAGAACTAGAGAGCTTCTTACAGGCCTGTGATATGAGACTAGTTTGATTTGTTCCCTGCTTCCTGCTGTCATTCCCAGTCTAGCAGTACCTCCGTGGATAATCCCTTGGCTCTACTGGAGGGGAGACTGTTTAGTCACAAGATTTCTCAAGAGCCATACCATTTTTCTCTATCAAATACAACATTTGTACCGGGCTTCCAGATGTGTTTTTAAATCAGAGTGAGTCTGTTCAGCCATATTGCTGTTATCTTCCACAGCCTGGCTGATGAAAGTGAAAGTTACAGTTAATCCCTCTCCTCAGTCTCTCTATAACATTCCTTCCTGTTTTTGTAAGTGATGATAGGCGGTTATGCAGCTCTTCTTACAGGACATCAAAAGCTGGATTCTAGCCTTACCATAACTGGAGTAGATAAGCAGTGTTTTTTCAAATTCCTTTCCAGGAGGTGGTGATGTTACTCTTGCAGTATAATGCTGAAACTTCTATTGTTAATGGGAGTGGAGAAACAGCAAAAGAAGTTACTCATGATAAAGACATAAGGAATATGTTGGAAGGTAACTTTTATAGGTTATAGACTTTTTAAAACAGTTGTACCTTATAAAAGCTGTTCTTTTCTTTCAATTTACAGAAGCTCAACTGAATTTTCTCATTAAATTTTGTCATTGGAAAGAAATAACTTTGGGTTTTTCCCTGAAGTTCTGATGGATTATTTGTAGTGGTACTTCTGCAAATGATTTGGAGAGTATAGTATTATAAATGCCAATAGCGTTATTCAAGTAAATATTTCAGTCCTGTTGAATCCTTGCTACAGCTCTGAATGGGTAAATAGCAGAAAAGGAAAAACTGAATTCAAGAATACTAAGTGGCTATGACAGCAAGATTGCAAACTGTTCAGAATTTTCTTCTTTAACGAAGGTGACCTAGTATTAGATGAAGTTTAGAGCTTGCTGTTGCAGTCTTGAAAGTTACCCCAAATGAAGAAAGGAAGGGAAACAAAATGAAAAACAGCCTTCCCCACATTTCTTCTACCATTTTTCAGGTGTTGAAAGTGAGGGAAATAATGTCCAAATACTTGCACAGGCTCATTATTCATAGTTGTGAAGAGCTGAAGTTCTGCTGCCTCCTGGTATTACTATGCACTGCTCCTAAATACTGTTGAAGCGCTATGTCCTAGGCAACAGATTGTGTAGGTAAAAAGTGATCTCTTCTGATTTGCCATTCAAATGCACAGTTAACAGTCCTTTCCAGTGCTGGTCTGCTGGACTGTTAGAGAAGAATAGAACTTCTGAGTGATGAGAGGAATAGAAGAGAAACTTGAGAGGAACGCAAGGAAGATCTGATGGGGTTGACATGTAGCTTTCCTGTTTTCCCTTTTCTAGAGAGTGGAGTTGGGCTGTAAGTGTATAAAAATAATGGAAGTGTGTGTATATTTGTATATGCCTTCGCACATCTTTTCAACTATCATGGTTTTTAACATCAGATTTTCACTCTGACTCTGGCTTTTCTGAGTAAATATTCCTCTCTTATCTATCCCAAATAAATAATATTAGAAATGCTTCCTTCTTCCTTCTCCAGGCTTTGAAGTTGTAGCATTTCATATAGATAACATTTTATCCTATGATTTTTTAACAGCAGTTGAAAGGACACAAGAAAGGAAACTGGAAGAAGAACTCTTAGGGGCAGCAAGAGATGGGGAAACAGGGAAACTGTCTGCTTTGGTAAGATTTCAAGTTCTTGTAATACTTCAGCATCAAGTGGTTGAAGCTATAATGCTAATATATAAATAACATGACATTTGACCTTGCATTTTGAAATGCTATGACCTCACAATGTGAGTGCTCTGCACCCTGTTGTATAGGTAAGAGGCTTTTTTGTTGAAAACCATTGTTTTGCAACCTTCAAAGTCTTTGATGTTTGTTTCCTAAATAGTCTTCATTTAGTTATACATTCCAGTGTAATGGTTTTGGATCTCCTGACATAAGCTTGTTATTGTGGATACCTTAGTGTCAGTTCTACAAGTATATGTTTTCACTGCAGTATGACATATTTTCAGTCTTGGAAGTAGGCTTTTGTCAGTACTGTCCATCGTAGCTGAAGTCTTTGGTTTTTAACAGACAGTCACCTGCACAGCACAATTCCATGATGAGAAACACTTAAACTTCATATGTACTATACTGTGTGCTCATAGTAATTTAAGCTGATGGTACTGTGAGACTTCCATAGTATAGTAAGGTTAGGGGAGAAGAAGAATTACAGAATTGAGATTGGAAAGTGCCTCTGCAAAACATCTAGTGCAACTCCTGTTTGAAGAGCAGTCAGTTACAGGGCTGCCAGGAGCCATATCAAATTGGATTTTGAAGCAGTGTCTCAGTGCTTGAAATCAAGTTATTTTTGAGTGCCTATGTTCTCTTGGAAGTAAGATATGTAGTGTGAAATACTTTCCACCTGATTGGCATCTTTAGTCTTAAAGGTAATACATCAGAACAATCTGAATGTCCTATTTACTTTTATGGAAAATGCATGAATGTGAAATTCTGAAGGAGTGAAAGCGTACATGTGCTCAGGAGCTCAGGTATTTAAGACCTCTGTGTTAGGGAGGTTGTACTTCTATAAGCTGTCTCTTCCTGACTTTTTCTAGTTAAACCGTAAGTAACCACTGTAGCAGCTTGTATTTTATGGGGCTATTTCTCAAGCACATTTAACGTGGTTAGTATCAGTGCTAACTTAACAGGATTTCTGTGGCAGTAATTTATTATGAAGTAATTTCTCTAATACAGTATTTGACTGATGTAGAAGGCTTAAACTGACTTACTCTAAAATTGTCGTGCGCTTGTAAATCTAGTCTCCTAGACTGCTCAAAAGCAAGTTATTAAGGCAGTCCATTTGATCTGGATGTTTAACTACAATTGAGTGTACGCATCAAATAGGTATTTAAGTATTAGTGGTATTTTTAGGGGTGTTAGTAGCATCATGCTTAATTACACTTTTCTTTGGGAAAAGGATCAATTTCTCGAAACATCTATCTGAAGTCCAAATTAAACTTTTTTTTTTCTCATCCATTACATAGTTACTCTAATCTCCAGTTCCCACAGTAGTTACATTTAAGAATGCAGTAAAACTGTTTGTATAACAGACTGCCTGTAGTAGGAACTTTTAAATGGCCCAGAACAGCTCTGTCACCAAGACTGACAGGCCTTCCACCTTGCTATATGAAATTCTTGTTCTCTGAAACTGAGTGGCCGCACAAACTTGGTTTGGACTTATCGCTGGCCCGTGCTAACTTTCAGACTGTACCTGGGAGTCTTCCACAAATAGCAGTAAATCTTGGCTCGGGTCAAAAATCTAAAAAGGCTATTCTAGCAATGTAGATGACTGAGCTGCAGTCCTGGGGAATTCTCTCTGACACTGTGCAGCTTAGCAGGGTAACAGTTTCTGAGCAGAGCGGTAGAGGTGAGAAGGATATAGCACATAGAGAACATGCTTCCTAGTTTCCTACTACAGCTGAACACTTTCCTTGGTTGCTATAGTCTTTGTCCTTCTTGTAACATGCTACATGCCTGCTTCATTTCCAGACCTATGCTGAAGTGTTCTAGTTAGGAATAGATAACTTTCAAAAGGATGAGAGTGGCATCTGGAGAGGGAAGAAGACTGATATGCAAACCAGACTCCTTTTTTTTCCAGTTAAACAAGCCCAAACCACCTGATATCAATTGTGTGGATCAGATGGGGAACACACCATTGCATTGTGCAGCATACCGTGCCCACAAGCACTGTGCATTGAAACTTCTAAAAAATGGGGCAGATCCTAAAATAAGAAATAAAAACGGTGAGTACCAAATGAAAGTGTATAAAATGTTAAGAGTAGAGAGATGCTTAACAGTTTCTGTAAGGTATGTTACTTACCACTTAATGCTCAAAGAAAATCTAAGAGTGCCTTACAAGCCTTGTATCGCTAGTACAGGAAGCCCAACACTGGCTAAATTGCAGACTTACAAACTGCAGCAAAATACCGTACAAACTTTTATTTTCCTAACTTGGCTAGTTCTATAAAGTTTACATGTTGTCTGTCTTAATCATGAAAAAACTGATGCTTGGCTTTTGCTTTCTTAATGCTAAACACCAAACTCTGGGACAGTGGTAATAAAAGTGATACCATTGAAGGCATGGCCCAGAAAAAGTGACGCTTCAGAAAAGTGCTCCTAATGAAAGCACGTCCAGGAAATCTTTACAGAGATGTTACTCACACTGTACTTGTCATCTGATAAAAGATGCCTCTATCTTGATATTTGTGAATGTTTAAAACTGTTTTACGTGGCTGAAATGTTAAATACAAACAAATGGCTAAGAGCAGAGGTCCCCTCTGTGGCCTGTAGAATTCTGTAGGGCAGTTCATTGCACTGAAGTACAGAGTACTTTTGCATCTTCTGCTCCTGAGGGGCTTATGCTCCCTAACTTAAATGTTTGTGGGTTTAATGGGGTGTACAACAGGTGGTTATTTTAAGCTGATTGCACTTAGATTTATTTGCATCAAATTCTTATGCCTCGTCTTGGTTACTGAACAGATCAGACACCCTTTGATCTAGCCCAAGGTGCAGAAATGAAACTAATACTGGGAGGTAAAACTGGAAAGGTAAGAACTTTTATACACATTTAAAATGCCACTTGCTGAGGTTGTCAGTTTGGAGCTATTCCTACATAAGCTTTAATTTCTCTACAGGTTATCAACAAACCACTGAGACGCTACGAAGGTCTCCTATGGAAGGTATATCTTATTTTGTTTTCTGAAATAGCTTATAAGATATCCAAGTGTGTCATTTTCTATGCTTAAGTAAGAGTTGTTGAATGAGGGAGCCTTTAAATAATGCATTTATTAAATGACATAATGTTTTACTTGAGTATATTGAATAAATTATAAATGGACTGCCTGAGTGTAGCTATATTTATGGCACTCTGCTCTTAACCTTTAATCTTTGCAGACTTTTTGAAGTTTTCTTGTGTAAATTTTCCTACATATTCACACACAAATGTAACGTAAGGAGCTGTTATTTAAACTAGAGCTGTGTACCAAAGCTTGTGAAATGTAAAATTGTGCAGTTTGATATCTTAATGTGTTTTGTTCTCATTTGATCTTATAAAATAGAATTGTATGGTAATTAACAATCCCTGTAGTATTTAAAAAATAAATTAGTATTTCAGTTCTTACTGAATAGCAGGCTCAGCAAAACTTTCATCTTTAGACATTTCTAAAAAAGAAAATAAAACATATAAAGTATTCTCAGATTGTTTTGACCACCATGATATGTAGCACGTAAAATTGTCAGTCATGACACTTAAATTGCTTTTAAGTAACTTTTCAGCTGTTAATCTTACCTGTTCCTATGTTTGGGTTTCTTTAGAGCTCACGATTTTTTGGTTGGAGACTCTACTGGATAGTACTAGAGCATGGAGTCCTTTCCTGGTATCGAAGACAGTAAGTTCTGTGCTTGAATTTCTGATAAGTAAATTTAAATAATTCCCATCTTCATGTTATTAAATCTCTTTTTCTTTCAAAGAGCTGATGCAGTAAATAATGAGCATCGTCAGGGATGCAAGCATCTAACACAAGCTGTGTGCACGGTAGGAAGTGAAATAAGACCTGTAACTCCTGCTTTTTTTGTTGTTATTTTGTTTGGGTTTTTTCTGTGGTGGTGGTGTTCTATACTTAAACAATGAAAACTTCAGTTAGGTTGCTAAGCATGTCTGTTATTATTAATAATTACTAAGGGAAAAGGCTTTTGTTGTTTTGCTGTTGCAGGAAACACTTAGTCTTGTCAAACCAAGTGTTCTGTGTGCCTTTTCAGCTCTTTCACTTCTTCCCAAAGTCCTGAGGACTTAAGTGTAAGACTTCTTGATAGCATGCCTCCTTAGGCATTGTTGTGTATAACAGCGATTTGGAGGATGTATAGAGAATAGCAAATAACTAGTTCCTCCTGTAGCTGTGTAGCTATCACAGACTATTTGAAACTGAATGTGTAACTTAAATTCTTCTTAGTTGAGGAACTGATGAGTTCTTAAGAATTTTTTTTCAAATCACCTTCAGTTCAGATATGCTTGTGGCATCCCTTTTGGGAGAGGATGGAGGGAAGACCAAGTGAATATAAGCCAGGTGTGACAATCCACCTCTTGGGAGGAAATATTTCAGAACATCTTACCACTGGAATGTTTCAGAGGGAAGGAAGGGTGTGTAATGCACGGAAGAATGAAGTGCTCAAAAGGAATGCATTTAGGATAATCTCAGTGCTGCTTCTTCTAGAGCTAATGCATCCTTGTTCTATAAACTGGCACCACAAGCTCTGTTACATATGCTCTTGTTGTATAAAAAGTGATTCTTGCCTTTCTATTCTTACAAATTCCTTAACTTTGATAGCTTTGCACCACTGCTAAGATATCTGAATCAAGTGGTAGTATGCAAATATAATATCTTGGCATAAAGAACCTCTGTCTTTTCATTCAAGAGGTGAAGTGCAAGACTCTGAACTTTTTATACTCTGCAAAATTATTCTAAGAAAGCTTTTTGTAGTTTGCCTCAAAACTGAGGCAAAAACTTCTTGAGTTACAGCAATTCCTCAACCTTGCTTTCTCTTAAAAACAGTTTTCTAACTGATTTATTATACTCATTTTGTCTATTTTCTCTGTTGCTTTAGGTGAAATCTACAGACAGTTGCTTCTTTTCTGTCAGGTGTTTTGATGACACAGTTCATCGTTTCAAGATCCCTAAAAACAACCTTCCGTCTCATACTAGAGAGGTAATAATGAGTCTTTATTAAAGGCTTTAAGATGTAATAATTTCTATAATGAAAATAGTTTGCATACAGCTAGCTGTGGGTGGATTAGTGGCAGTTTCAGTATCTTTACTTTCAGTACTTGGTAATGTAAATACGTATATTGAATCTTTTAGCATGACTGTGAACTACATTGCAAAAATTGGCAGATTGTCATCTTTAAAATTAGTGCTGCATTGTTTTCCAGCCTCATGCCTGTTCTCCATCTGATAGATTTCTAGTGTAGCTTTCTTCTGTTGTGCTGTCATAGTTTGTTATTCCCAAATAAAAGAATGCTTGGTATGTTCTACTCTAGTCAGTCTCCTAGGTGACTTTATAAATGGTATTTAAAAAAAAAAAAAAGAGTGGGTCGGAAACAGTGGAATAACTTTTTGTTCTTAGGGATTTTTGTATTGAAGTTACTAGTGCACTTCTATAGGTGTACTAACTAGAGGTGAAGTAAGGGTGAAGGCATCTGGAATACTGTGTCCAGTTCTGGGCTCCCCACTTGGAGAGGAATAGGGATATACTGGAGAGAGCACAGGGAAGGGCCACTTCAGTGACTAAAGGGACTGGAGTAGCTCTTCTGTGGGGAGAAGCTGAGAGAGCTGGGACTGTTCACCCTGGGAGAGGCTGGGTTGGGAAAGGGGTCTTGTCAGTGTCTATAAAAACCTGAAGACAGAGTACACAGAGGACAGAGAGAGATTCTTTTCAGTGCCAGGACAGGAGGCAATGAGTAAAAACTGAAATGCAACTAAGCATATTTAAAAAAAAAATAAAAAATAGTACAGTGGAGTACTGGAACTGATTGCCTGGAGTGGTTGTGGAGTCTTGATCCTTGGAGATATTCATAAGCTCCCTGAATGTGGTCCTGGGACAGACTGCTGTAGGTGACCCTGCTTGAGCAGGGGGCTTGGACCATGCAACTTCTGGAGGTCCCTTCAAATTTCAGCCACTCTGTGATTCTATGAACAGGAAGAGAATCTACCTCTTAGTTATGATAGCACCTGAAGTTCTGTACAGTTAGTCAGCCACCTTCTGCATAACATTGTCACAAGGACCTTGCTGTCTGAACAGAAAACCAAAGGTGCAAAATACGTTCTCTAGAGTCTTTTATTAGTTTATGTAACATTTTTATGTGAGTTTGGATAGACTTGGGGGTAGTTCGCATTTGTACTCAGTATGATCAGTTAAGTCCTAGAAGTAGTCTGACTGTGTTGTAATTTATCTTGAATAAATTGTAACTTTTTATAGTCTCTATTCAACTGATTAGTGTCTCATTTCATTAATGAATATACTTGTTACATCAACAGAACATTTTGGTTTTCTTTTTACATTTATGCTGCTGCCTTCCAGGGATGACCTTTGAAATGTTCTTAACTTTGTTTTTCTGCTCAGAGCTGGCTAGAAGCAATAGAAGACCACTCTGCATACAGCACTCACTACTGCACACAGGAGCAGCTGAGTAGCGATGATGAGGAAGATGATACAGTATCTGTTACAGACCTACAAGAAACATTGAAAGTTTGTACTGAATACTTGTCTCATGCGTTTAAGCAATGGCAGGCTAGTACTATTCCATGCAGGAATACTTCAGTGTACTTTTGTTCAAAATTTATTGGTTCATTCTTCCCATGGGTGCAAAAATGTTGCCTTTGTTTCCTGCACTTCTTACTGTGATATATTTCCATTTAGACTGTATGTGAAAAATGTTATGTTTGTTGTAGCTGCGGAGTGAGGTTTTACCAATGCTATCGTAAGGTAGAGTGTTGTTTGAGACTTCCAGCCAGGAGAGGGAGCCTTGTGTACTGTACCTGTCCAGCAGCTTCCATGTTACCAAAGCTAACCTTCGGCTGTATGTGACTGTAAAAAACATGCAGTGAAATGGTTTAAAAATGAGCATTTAAAGCCTTAGGTCACATCAGGTACATTCTTCAGACCTTTGGTGTAAATGAGTTGTCTTGTATTGTTCTAGCATCCAGGCTGTGATTCTTGCTTTTTGCCATATACATACTTAAAATTAAAAAAAATAATAATAATAATAAAAAAAAACCTTTAAGGGGAAGAAGGCAAAAATGCTGACACTGCAATGCAAAAAAAATCTTCATGTGACTGAGCACCAAATGAATTGTACCTTACCTTTTGGTACAACAAGAACTCAAAGCATTTCATGGCAGACAGGAGATGAGAGGATAACTGGTACTGGTAGTTTCCAGTAGCCTACTGAAGAAGGTGTTGTTATCAATAGTTAAATGTCTGCAAGTTCACATGTAGGCTTGAGATTTGATCTTGGGATGGATTCCTCTGTATCTCTGTACTTGCCATATGCCAGTTAAATTATGTGTTTTGCTTACTCTTGTGTTCCTGATCAAAGGGCAAACAAGGGCTCTTCCTGAGTTTTCAAGCTTTTTATTGAGAAAGTGGGTGGGGGGAGAATTGAAAAAGCAGAACATACATAGTAACTTCTAGTTTTGGTTTGTTATGCTAATTTAAACAAAAGCTGGTTATAATACAATGTGCATAAATCCTCTGATTGCTTCTGTCTTTTAACATTACTTCAAGTAACTTTCAGTTTTAACTTACCAATCTGTCACTGGGAATCTTTTGTTAATGTTTAACGCTTTCCAAATTTTAAAATGTCAGTGTACTTAGTATGTTTATACTTTCCCTAGAACAAGACTCTTCTGAAACTGCTGTCTGTTCTCTCTTTTAGAAAGCACAAGCATGCCAACAGAGGCTCAGTAAAGAGATTTCAGACTTTCTTGCAATGGTTAAATCTTTGGATGCTACAAAAGGTAAAACTTGCTCTTATAAAAACCAGTTTGTTACTAGGCAACTCATTTTTTCTTATAAGGAGCACATGCTTTAATTTCATTGAAATTATGTATTCAAGCTCCTAAAAATCTGACAGTTTTCCTCACTTAAACAGATTCAAATGAAGTAACGTGATTATAATTGTGCGTAATTAAGAATTCAAATCTGGAGAATCAAATAATTGTGTTGATTTGAAACAAAATTTACTTGGGTCTGTAAATGTAGTAAAATTATCCTTAGATATAATGGTTATTTTCAAAAACCATAGTTTGTAGTTTATTGCAGAGCGTAAGATTCCCCTGAAAGGTACGAACAGCGCGTTCTCTTCAAAGAAGCTGGGGCTTAATAAACAGGATGTGAAATGAAATTAAAAAAAACGTACAGGGAAATGGAAGCATGGTGTGATGGGATGTATTCCACAGACCTCTGCCATGAGTTTCTTGTCAGCTTTGAAATTCTCAGGCTTCCTTTTAAATAATAAATCTTAAAATGACATCTACCTGGGAGTTTCACACTGTAAGTGACTAAAAATAGCAGGTTAAGCTGTTAAAAGATTAGAACGCCTTAAATGTGTACAGAAGTTGCTCATGTATTAAACACAAAGGTATCCATTAAGAACATTTAACTGTTGCTTTTTTGTAACTCAGTCTTGATTATACATTGTGACTAAAATTTATGAAGCTCAAACTACAGAGCAACTTGTTTATCTGTACAAATCCATAGACCATAATAGAATAGCAGTTTTGGGAGGGAAAAATTTTCTTTTTCTATCCCTGTTCCCCCTCAAAAGGAATTGTTCTTCCTTATGCCAATTAGATCGGTTACTATGTGTGATGTTATATTGCTCTAATTGAATATACTTAGCTTTTACTTCACAAAGAAAATTAAAGTTCTGTAATACAGATGAATCTTTTATTGGGGTGACTATGTAATTCATAATACAAGAAGGCAGCTATCATAGAATCACAGAATGGTTTGGGTTGGAGAGGACCTTAAAGACCATCTGGTTCCAGCTCCCTTCTGTGGTTAGGATTGCCACCTGCTGACCAAACTGTTGAGGTCCCCATCCAACTTGGCCTCCAGGGATAGGGTACAGCTTCTCTGGGTGACCTGTTCCAGCACCTGACCCCCTTCTGAATAAAGAATTTCCTCCTAACGCTTAACCTAAATTTCTCCTCTTTTAGTTTAGAGCTGTTAGCCCTCGTCTTGTCACTATGCTCCTTAGTGAAAGTCTCTCCCTGTAATTCCTGTAGGCCCCCTTTAAGTAATGGAAGACCATTATATAAGGCCTTCCCAGAGCCTTCTCTTTTCTAGGCTGAACAATCCCAACTTTCTTCTCCTCCCTTCATAGAAAAGGTGCACCAGCATTCCAGTCATCCTCATAGCCCTCCTCTGGACCCACTCACAACAGGTCCACACCCTTCTTACGCTGGGAGCTGCAGAACTGAATGCAATACTCACAAGAGCGGAGAACCACCAGTCTCAACTTGCTAGCTATACTTTCTTTGGTGCAGCCCAGGTTACAGTTGGCCCCCTGGGCTGCAGCTGTGTATTGCCAACTCATATTTATATATTTTTTTTTCCCCACCAAATCCCCAAGTCCTTCACTGTAGACCTGCTTTCAGTTCACTCATTGCTCAGCCTATGGGATTGCTCAAACCTAGATGCAGAGCCTTACACTTGGCTGTGTTGAACTACATGTTGTTCACTGGGGCCCCATCTCTTGAGCCTGTTAAAGTTGTTCTGGATTACAGCCTTTGTTTCCAGTGTGTTGACCACACCACTCAGCAGTATCGTCTGCAAGCGTGCTGAGAGTGCAGTCAGTCTCACTGTCTGTGTCACTGATAAAGTATTTAAATAATACCAGATGTTAAATAATTATTCACACAATTTGAAAATTAGTATTGAGGGGCATCCCTTTGACAGATAGAAGTTCCTCTGACCTCATCGTGTTGACCTGAAAACCAGTGAGGAATTTAGCTTTTTTTCTAAAAATATACAATTTAAACAAACAAAACCCAGAGTAAAACAAAGTCAGATGTCTCTTTCCAAGAAACTGCTCATTTTGGCAAATAGTAGTAAGTTCTTGTTTTCCTCCTAATGAATTTCTAACTTCATGGGCCAGTGAACTGTTTACAGGTTCGTGCATTATCTCCATAGGTCTCAATAGAAAACTGCTGCAGTTCTCCCACTTCTCACATTGGATGTCTTTGAAGTATTTGAGTCCAGGGGCTTACGCCAAATTACACAAATTTCTGGACTAAAAGTCCTTTTGTATTGAACTGCTGAAACCCTTTGAGTAATATGAAATTGCTGTACTGGGGCTAAATACTTAAAATTCTTTCCCTGGATGTCTATCAACATGCTATTCTAATTCCAGGTACCTTTGAGATTTATCCATATTTACTACAAAAATCTTTCCAGTTTGTGCATTGAGTGTGTTGCACCTCTTTGTAGATGTGCTAGCTTCTCATAGCTGCTCCAAGCATGTGGACTCGTAATTCCGTGAATTATGAGCTTCTTCCAGTGAATTAGTGAGCTATGGTATCAGAGCACGTATTCACATAATAATTGTCTTTGCCTTGTGTCCTGCACAAGTTGCAAAATAAATTAAAGAGGATGTTTTAAAATTGTCATCACCAGACCTCATATCTTTACTTGTGTGACATCAATTTGAAGTACCCTTTATGACATGATGTCAACTGATCTTGGAGGCTGGGACCACTGAATTAGCTTAATTGCAACAAATATGGTTACTTGAGAGAATGGCTTGCTTGACTTCTGAGGAATTGCTGCACTTCTCAAAAATGGAAATATGAACTCAAATATTAAAGAATTGCTGCCTGCTCTTTGGATTATCGCAGTGTCCTTCTGGTTCTAGGCATATAGTTCCTGATGTAAATGGTCACAACAATGCCAGCTTACAAAAACCCTATATTTCTCACATTAAAAAATATTAAACCAATGTTTACTGCCCTTTGTATTTGAATTCTGCTTCCTGGCAACTCTGAAGCTCTTAATTCTGGACAAAGATTAAAAGGCGATTGTTGCTAGTCCATCTACCACTGTCTTGCTGCCACAGTTTGCCACCTCAACTTTCCAAGCTGTGCTGAAAGAGAAACTTGATCCATTCATGTGCTACTTATACCAATACTGTGTAAAGGATGCAAAAGAAAGAACTTATGTTCCCTCAGTGCTACTTTTGCTTGTTCTTTCCCCATGGAAAACTAATGGCACCTTCCTGTAGAATATGCCTGTTATGTCTGTGTTATTTAGGAAAAGAAATAATTAAAAGGATCC
>JANHGO010006218.1:0-21735 GCA_024606505.1 Aquila spilogaster
TTCCCAAGAAAGAAAAATTAAACAATAAAGGCTTATCGACTTGTTCCTGAGAAGATAAAGCACTTATGAATGAGACCCTCTCATACTCTCTGGTTTGTGATCAGAGTCTCCAATTTTCAAGATTCACAGAAAATATTCTGATTCTGATTGCCCTGATTAAATGAGTTTTAAGATTTTAAAACTGAATCCCATCCTCCCTTCAACCTGTTTTCATACAATATGCTGTCTCGTTCAGCTGTGCTGCTATCACTACCAATTATATCCAGTGCCATAAAAACATCACATTCATGCAGATCAGCTGATCGTGCCAAGTTCAAGAAAGGACAGCAGGACAGAAATGACAGCAGCTTCTGCTGGCTCTGCTCCAAAGTCCCTTCAGGCTAGTTGTTGTTTTCCTCTCTTGCAGACCCCTAGCATTTCACTTTCTCAGAAGTACTAATGCCATCTCTCTCTCTAAAGGGCCTGACTCCCAGGCTACTAACACCATTGAGGGTATTTCTGTTGACTTCAACAGGTCATCTGCAGATGTCATTCTCTCTTACGCTATTTCTGATCTTTCTGCCGTGTGGCAGTCTGAGCAAAAGCCACAAACTCCAGTCCCACTATCATATATTCAACACATACGCACCACATACAGATAAACTGTGGCATTACAGCTGTCTTCTCTGCTGTGCATGTGGTTTGTGCATAGTCTAAAAGACTTTGGAGCACAGGGGGAAAAAAGGTAATTGTGGAAGACTTATAATTTTAGGTTTCCTGACTTGTGGAGTCCCACTCTTTGCCATCCAGAGAAAGGAAGGCAACGTAAAATGTAAAAGAGGGCTCGTACTAGCTCTGCTTTGACCAAATGCAGTAAACAAGGCATTTTTTCTAGGATTTTTTTAGATCCCTGGTGGATTTCCAGACTTCATTTCTTAGGAAACTGAAAACTGCTTCATTTGGAAAATAATTGTAACTGTATCTATCTAATTATATTAATTAGAATAACATAGAAATTGAAAATTGGTTTAATATGTTTTGATTTAACTAAGGCCACGATTATGGTGATGAAACCAGAGTTTCAGCTCTTCTTATGCAGCACAAAGGATAATGAGATTTTAAAAATATTTTCCTTATTCCCTTTCTTTCAGCCACTCCATTTTTCTGGTGTTAGAAATGTGAGGGCAATTTCATCAACAATAAGACAGTGGTCAGTAGCTGAAAGCAGAATCATTCACTTTTCCATATAAGCAGTAACGGAACCTGGCTTAAAATATCCACCGCAGAGTCTGAAAAAAGAATTCTACTTCACATTTAAAGACAAATAAAGCATTTTGATCTTATTAGTTTAAATCGTAAAAAAATATACTAAATAAATCTAATTTCAAGAAAGTTGCATACAGTATTCAACCATCTTTCAGGCTGATAACCTGCCCGGAGCAGTATATTTTTAGCATTCAGCTGATTTGGCTAACTAAGCGGGGACAGTGCTAATTGCTGCAGGAGGCTGACGTGGAAGAAAGTAGTTGCGTTCTTCCTTTAACGTGTCACAGTCTGCCATGAATCTGCAGAGTGACACAGCAGGCTCAGAACAGCAATCGAACCAAGTGAGTCTTCCCAACTCCAGATCATAGAAAATGGTGGAGCACCTCCCTGTTTAAGACAAGAAGCAAAAACTATGTGAAGTCTGTAAAGCCAGCTCATGCCAAAGGAATAGTTGCTTTGATTTAATTGATGATAAAAGAAAACCCAGAAGAAGGGTGAGTTTGGATGACATTCAAGTGTGTGTCCTGTGTTAGGAGGAGGGTAGAGATACCATCTGCTTGCCTTTGTTTCTAGAAGCACAATGGATAGGTACAACTATGAAAAGAGCATTTGCTACACAAGTAGAGGCCGCAGTCGGTAGTTAAAGATTTGCAGTTTCATCAGATGCTGGCCTCTCCACTGAGGCATCTCCTCTGGAACTGCTGGTGGAAGGCAGAGCAATGGCAAGCAACAGCAGGAAGCTCCCTGCTCCCTTAGGAGTGAATTTTCCCTGTATACATTCTCTTCCACGTACCAGAGAAATATCAAAGCAGCTCAATAATGCTTCCCTCGTTTCAGAGTAAGTGATTCGGGACCCACTGGCCTATTGACATTTTGAAAGTGATGTACAGAAATTCTGAAAAATGAAGCTGTGCTTTTTCAAAAGTGGTGTAAACAAGTGAGGAACCTGAGGAGATATTTCCTAAGCTCCAGGAAGAGAAAATACTTTGTCTTCTCAAACACAGCCAGGTTTAAAAATGAGTCAGGTTTCCTTCATCTCATAAAAAACCAGATCACCACATCTCTCTCACTCCAGTACAAGATGCAGTAGGAATACAATCACTTTCCTGGTCAAATGCTGAAGAGGCATTGTATATAAAATGCACAGACAAGCAGAATAGATTTACATAATGTTAATATAGACAAATGGCATGTACAACATATCTAGCTGCAATTTAATTAGATTAATTAGATCAATATAATTAGCAGTGCTATATTACCCTACCAAGACTTAGCCTTGCAAAGAACAGTGCTAAAAATGGTTTACAGTCTTAAAGCATTGTAACGGTGCATGCTGTATCCATGCTATCATGCATCAATATCACCACTAACACACTATTAATACTGGGAGTTTATAGGACACTCAGGAGACACATAAAACACTACCCTTGCAGAGGAAAATTTTGATAATGGAGCCTGCAAAATTATTTCAACTGTTGAAAAGATCTCACTCGAACTTAATTCCAAACAGCAGCATGGTCATGATTATATAGCAAGTTAATTTAACCCATTGAGGCAGGAATAGACGTAATGAACAAAACAGATTGAGGTAGCATGATTTACCAATGAGCATTTTCCTCAGAATTCTCTATGAGTTTTGTACACATAATAAATCACAAATGGCTGTTTAACTATTGCACCATCAACTTGGATGTAGACTAGATGTCACACTAGGTGAAATTGCATAGTTGTTCACGTTTTTAATAGTGATTTTGCATTAAACAGGACTGTGGGATTGTGTTTGGACATCTAAACCTCCACAGTGGTAAAAATGTTAATTTTCATCTGCTAGCGTGCTCAATATACTTGGGCTCAAAACTCACAAAACAAGCTACATATGTGGAACATCTAGAATCAACTACTGCGATGTTCTGTATTCTGGAAATATCCTTTAAGGTTAAAAAAAAAGAAAAAGCAACATAGAAATTCCAGCTTGTTCAAAGCACAACAAACTCTAAAATTTAGCAACATAAACAGATAAATTAACCAGAACTCATGTTTGTGGATTTCTTCCACTAAGTAGAGAAGCTAATCCTACCTAGTTCACCTGCGCTTTTAATTTGGTATTTTCCCCAAATTCTTTTAAGATGAAGTCTGGTACATTAACTACTTAGATTAGGAAAAGGCTTTTTCTTTTTGCATTTATGCATGCATAAAAATAAATCTGCTCGTGAAAGGGATATAGCGACAGCCCCAGAGCCTTCTGTCTATGCACAAGATATACAGAAAAGACCAAAATGTCAGAATGTGGACTTCAAGATTGTAGACTTTAGTGATGAGAGATGATTCAAATTAAAAGCCCATTTGACCTTGGATAGTTCAGTTGCTACCAGACTCATCTCCCTTGAAGACTAAAGAATCTTTGGACAACATTGCCTTGTTTCAATTTACGCATCTTGACTGCCCACAAGAATTAGGTCCCAGACATCCTCAAGCTTATTAATAGAGCAAGTGTCAACAGTTTAGATGTGGCTCAAATTTATGCCAGTTATGCAAATTTAATTATGCAGTTAACGTGTATGTATTGCCCAATAGCTGTCAAAGGAAGCCATCCCATTTTCCATAGTTTTCAAGTTTCTACCATTCGCCATTATCAATGTATTACAGTTTATGCCAGTGGTACTTCAAAGTCACCTGTCCTTCATCATACTGTCTTTCAGTGAAAAGTTAAATGCATTATAAAGAACTCCTCTGCCTGACCGTTGGGAAGTTATACTAACTGCTGGTTTTACATGTCCTCCGTATCATTTTAGAAATGCAATAGCTAATTTTGACTTTTGTTAATTTTGTATCATTATGACCTTACAGCCTACTCTTCACTAGATATACATGGACAGATAAATAGAATAAAGCATAAAGGATTAAAATAACGATAGTCTTGTGTCAGGAAATAATCACCTATGTTATAGAAATTGTGAAAGCTGAAAATGAATACTCCAGCTATCCAGCTTTTTTATCTGATGCTGATTTTAGCTTCTCTAGTAGAAAACGTTATTGCTCGGTTTCTGTATAAACCTACAGAAGAAAGTAGTATTGTTTCCATGGGTGAGCACATTTAGCAGATGAGTAGTCCAGCTGATATTAAAAGAAAAACTTGGGAACAGAAGCCATTTGTGTCAGTTTTGCTTTTTGTTTCTGTCCTTCTCACATAGTTAATTCACTACATTCTTTCAAAACGTAGTGTTTTATGGAATGTATATTTTCTGACAACTAAATGACAGATTTGTCTGAAATGAAGCTGTTCTTTGAAGACTTAATTGTAACTTACGTAACATATTAAAGAAAATCAATATAGGTTTGGAATGAGTCACTATTGAATCTTATTCCAAACAAAAGAAACTTATTCTAAAAATTAAAGCTCCATTTTTATCTCAGCTTTTTCTAATATAATCTAATTTCTGAGTTAATTGATTTTGAAAAAGGAATAGTCTGTCAATATATACGTGCAATAATCCTTTTGTAAAGTAACATTATGTAATCTAATTGTATGACGTTTAGCTGAATATTTCACATTAAATGCTGCTTGACAGCAAAACAATGGGCCAGACTGGTCTAATTGCTGAACACCTTGACATGAGTAATATTTGGGCTATGAAAGACATCACCAGATTTTGGGTATCTGTTCCAATCTTTCAATCTCTTTCAAATAAATAGACAAAGATCTGAGAATTTGCTCTTTGAATTTTGCACAGAGTAAATAAAGAAAAATGCACTTTTTTTCTTTTCAGAAGAAGGATTTTTGTCTCCAATAGCTATCAGTAATTTCAGCATACGTTTTGTCGGTGTTGGTTTCTACAATGTTTTACGTGCTACAGGATTACTATCTCAGTTCTGCAGCTCCAGTCAATCAAAGTAAAATGAAATGGTATTTTAACAATAAATTGTACAATATGCCTTGAAGTTCACCCATCTTTTCCTAACAGTAGTTACAAGGCTTCGAAATAGACCTTAAGTATTTCATTTGTAAAAACTGGATGAAAAGTTTAAAATAATATATAGAGAAAATACATATCACTAGCAAATAAAGATCCTGAAACAGAGGGGAAAAAAGAAAAAAAGACAAGGTTTATCGTATTCATTGGTTCTATCGTTCCAAAAAAGTTTGAAGAAACAGGAAGACAGACATGAAATAATACCCTACTCTACTTCATTTCTCTTTAGGCATTTAACAAAGTCCCACCTTACCTGATCATCCTTTGGTCAGGTAGGTTCTGCAACTGCGTGGCCATTTTAAGAAAATGAATTTTATCACTGGAACTACAAAGAAACCTGACACAATGTAAAACCAATCCATAGTAAGATTACAGGCAGATTATGATTGGGATTACAGGAGTAAGTCAGCATGTTATCTACATACAATGAGCACACATTTGTGGAGTTTCCGATTTTCATTCCTTGATGCAATAATTGGTTGCTGAAAAATAAGTCTCAAGGCTCGATGGCAATTGTAAAAAGAAAGGAGGATAATAGGCATCCTTGTCTAGTTCCCTGGTGTCATTTTTAAAAGGGCGAGTTTAAATTGCTAGTATGTACAGACCTGGTCAGGATATTACATGATATTTTTAATCCAATTTTTATGAAGGTCTTTCTAAAGCGAAGAGTTTGAGGGTTTAATTTTGGAGGGACTTTATTGTTTTAGTTTTTGCTTTTTTTTGGTGGTGGCAGTGGGTTTGTTCCTTGTTTCTTTGTTTGTCTGCTTTAAAACCAGTCATGCAATGAGTCAAAAGAGTTTCCCAGTCAACTGAATGGGCAAACTCATATTATCAAATTCTCATCATGAATAAACATACAACTCCAAATCGTCCTCACTGAAGCAAAATGGAAATAATACAGATCTAATTCTGGACAAGGTTTCCTCATGGAAATCCTTTGTGATGTGGTGAAGACGTGCCTCAGCAGCCCTCTGCTCCCCTTGAAACCTTCACTTAAGGCTTGCTAGAGATTTGAGTTCCTGTACATGCACTTCGGGTGCAGAAGTGCATTTTATCAGAAGTGGTAAATAAATCTAGTCCAGGGTTTAAAATACATATCCGATTGCTGCAGATACATAGGAAAAGGAGTTCATTTGATTGCCAAGTTGTGCAATAGCATGCTTTCTGATTCCAATGTTCAGTTAAACACTTCCAATCATAGCTCAGATGTGTATGTATGATTTCTCACTGAATGTTTAGTGGCAGCTCATCTAAGCATGTTACTTTCCCCTGTGTTAGACTTTAGCAGCACTTATTACTTCATATTAAGTCTAAGGTTACACTTTGATCTGGTGAAAGTTTCAATAAAGTGCTTTTGTTTACAAACTTTATCTCCTGTTTAAAGCAACTTGGAAGATTAGAGTGTCTGACACTGCTCTTTGAAAGTGTTATTTATGATTTCTAGATCATATGTCAAAGTTTGAGCCTTTAGTTTTAATAATTGACGCAGCTTGGTGTACTTCATCTTATTCTTTACACAGAACATGTGCCAGCAGTTTCTCATTTGTATTCTCACTGGTTTACTTTATATGAAAGCTTTTCTACAGCCATGGCGTGTTGTAGTTTGTTCACTTTTTGTCAGCTAATTCAGTTGAGGGTTTTTTTTACGACACATATTAGCATGCATTGATTTTTGTCATTTTAAAACTATTATTCAAAATTACTATTGTTGTATCTTTTCTTTTTTGAGGTCTGCACCATTGTTAATTGTGGCTTTTAATGATTCCTGTCTTAGATTTTATAGCATATTATTACCATCACAGAATCAAGTTTCAAATTAATATTTTGTTCGGAAGAAAAGCACTCCTTTTTTCAAGAAGCATTTGATTTGTTCTTGCAGTTTCTTGCTCATGACAATTGTAAAAGGCAAATTTTCTGCCGCTTCTACAATGGGAAAACTGAAGATTTCTTTGGCCCTTGGTGGTGAAGATTTTCTGTGGAGAAAATCCTACATCCATTTCCAAGATACATTCTCTTAAGGTTTAGCATTTGCAGAATCTCCACCACGGTGGGCACAGAAATATCTCTCAAGTGCTGCAAATGCCAGGCAGGTTTTGAAGAGTGGAATATCAAAAGAGAAGTCAAAAATACATGCGTAACACTTGTGTGACATTTTTGCTTTGGCCTCCTTTTTCTAAAAGACAGACAGCAGCATATTGATCCAGCTGGTTATGAATTCTCCTTCTCTGAAGATATTCAAGACCTGCCTGGATGCCTACCTGTGTAGCCTGCTGTAGGGGTGTTGGATTCGATGATCTCTGGAGGTCCCTTCCAACCCCTACAATTCTGTGATTCTGTGAGTATACTTTTCTTTCTAGACCAAAAAGAATGAAGATTTTTCTCAACATTGCCATTGATGTACCCATGAATGACAGCACCCCCAAATAAAGCTTGGATCTCTGCATCAAGCTGATGATCAGTGGGATAAGCCTTCAACAAAAAGTGAGATCTTTCAACTGATTCTTTTCCCTGAAAACCCCAACCTGCAGACTAGATCCAACTTCTTTTATTTCATGTATTTCTTTCTCAAGAGCACTGGGAGATCTGGACAATAACACTGACTGCTTCTGCAAAAGCAGACAGGCAGCTGTGTGTGAGTGCTATTGATGATAGATCCCCAAAGATGCTGAAAAAGTTAGAAGATGGGACTGAAAACTACTTATCCCACAGGAGGGTCTTCTGCTATCTGTCCAAGAAGAACAGGCAGAGAACCTGCCCAGACCCTACCAGGTCCTGTTAGTAAATGAGCTGTACCCAAGGGACTGGTGGTGATGAAGGCTGTTGATGGATCAAGTAACAGAAACATACAAGTCTTCCCTCTCTCAGTGGCCATAACAAGGTCACTCACCAGGATCACTACAATTGTACATCATGCTGTACTCCAGACTGATGTCTGATTATGAAAAGCATTGGATTTGGCAGCTGGAATTCTCCTGCACAGTTCTCCACCACTCATTTTGCTTAGACACGAGAGTTTAGATATCTAAAGTACTGCTGTTTCACAAACTTGTTGAAGTGAAGATAGATGGCACAGAGAGGTATAAGAAGCTTTATATGCCCTAGCTTTCAATCATTTCTCAGCTTAGCTTTAATGTAAAAATCTATTATTTCAAACTTTAAAGCTTCTGTTAGAAATTTAACTTTAAAATCGAAGGCTTTTTCTCCCAGAAGATTTAATTTCTTTGTGGATTGTTGTATTAAAATACAATCTTCCTGTTGGACTTTTCGTCTTTTTATGATCCTTCCTTAAATTCAAGGTTCTTGGTCCTTTGCAAGAAACAGAGAGAAAGAAAAAAACTGTGTAGATAGATAGATAGATAGATGGATAGATAGATAGATATAGTGGACTCACATAGAGAATATTTTTCAGAAAGGTATAAAAGAAAGGAAAGTAGGGTAGCAGCTTTATTCTATATAATAGTTTAATGTGAATAGAAGGAAATAGTGATGCATTGTTTGCTAGCATGGTGACACAGTCAGTGAGAATTTCACAGTATCATGGGAATTATCAAAAGATCTTATAAAAAATCTCACCATATCTCATGTCCTGTCCACTTCTACTACAACAAGCAAGTAAATTCACTAACTTGAGACAAGAGGTTCTGCCCATAGAATTATGAGAGAAATTGGTAAGATCACAGAATCATAAAATCATATAATCACTTAGACTGGAAAAGACCTAAAGGTCATCAAGTCCAACGATCACCAAACACTACTGAGTCAGCCACTAAACCATGTCCCTAAGGGCCACATCCACATGTCTTTCAAATATCTCCATGGACAGTGACTGCAATTTATTTCTGTCATGTCAAGACTTCACATATAGCTGCAGATGCAGTGGTTATTGAGGTACTGAAATGCTGTTTACAAATATTAATAGGCAACCATGAGGAAATGCTGGATGTTCTGCTAACACAGCACAGGGTCTATACCCTACTTTTATTAACGTAAATGTAACTGATTAAACCAGAGAGATCATTCTAATATATAGCTCTTGTTTGGGCAGGATATTAACTGAAGGAAAAATTATATGAAGGCATAAGGTTAGGATTTGATTGAAGATTTCAGGCTACTGAATCTATTTAGTAATTAGATAAGAACTAAAGGGAACATTTTATCTTAGAACGAATATGAATTATTTGTTGAGAAAAAGAGCCAAAGTCTCGGGTGCCGTGCTTTCATTTATTTATGGCAAATGGAGAAAACTTGGCTTCCTAGCAGTGGTCAGTAATCAAATGTGAAAATTCAGTCAAGTTAGTATTTTATCAATTACAAAGCATTTTTAATGTATTGTTTTAAAACAATTGAAAATAAGCATCAAAGGGAATAATATCCTTATTTTGAAAGTATTTCTGCAGCAGAAATGCCAAAACAAAATACAGTAAATAACTTCAGATAAGAGTTGATGCAAATTGCATCGGGGTTGAGAGCTACATTGTTTTCTACACCTTATTTTTTTGTTTTGATTCCAAGGGCAATCTCACACAGGGCAAAAAGAACAACAATGAGATGTCAAATTTATACATTAATTTTTCTCTGGTAGTGGATGTTCATAGAAAAAAAGACTTTAAAGTCATCTGTGTAAAGAAGGGGCTTCTTAATTCAGGGTACAATAGTGTTCGATCATTTAAAAATACATAATTACAAACATTTACATTTGGAAACTGCAGTGGCTTGTTCAGTCAGGTGTGCTCACAGTGCAATAAGCAAAAGAATGGCAGGAAGTGACCATCAACTTGTTTGCTCAAACACAAACTGTATCTAAGAAACAACAGAAAATAAAAAATAAAAGCAGCTTTAGATGTCCAGAGCATGATGTGCGGGATAGCACAATCTACTGAAAGTGAGATGCTATCTTCAGGTCAAGGACATCATCATCTTGCTAGGTTATCATATCTCTTCATTAAACTTGTTTTCCCAGGTTCATGCTATTTGATACTTATTTTTCCTTTGACTGTCACTTTAAAAGAACGCAGAATCCATGCAAAATCTAATTCTGAATTTGTATTCAGAATTCAAAATGCATGAATTTGCATTTGTCTTATATTAAAGCACCATTCTGAAGGATCAAAAGAACTTAGATTTTGGGGGTGTGTATAAACAAGTAATGGAATTAACTTATCTTCCGGCCCTAGTTTCTTGGGATCAGTCTCTCTATTGAAGTACTTAAGAATTTGAACATTCACATTGATCTTTTCACATCCTGTTGATGAAAGAGGATATATAAAGTAGAATGATCTGCATATTTGCTACTAAAAGCATCCATCCTAGTCTTAGGCTACATAAGCTCATGGTGCCATGGTAAAGCATTAATCATGGCTTTGTCTAGGATTCTTTAATTACTTTGGAGCAAGAATACATTTGAGATCCTTTCCTGACAAGCTTCACGAGAAATAGATTGAGGATACAAAGAGGAGATCGTTTGTAGTGTTTTCACCTAAAATCTGGGAAGCATCAAATTGTACTACACAAACTAAGACAAAATGCTAGAGACAGTCATGGAAGTAGGTTGAGATCTGTCCTCTGATGGTTGTCTCAGCACCCATAATTTGAGCTGAAGGTTTCTGGAGTTTACTGGTGCTGACAAGTCAGGCATAAGTTGACTGCATTTGGACATTTAAAATAGATGCACCTGGGAAGAGTATGGTCTTTGCAAATTTTGCTGCTTAGGCAGAAAAAAAAATCCAGTCATGAACCGCAGTCTAAATGAAACAAGAGAAGCAAACACAATATGAATTCTGTCTGCACAGAAGAGGACTCTCCAGAAAGGTATGTGAGGTATAAATTTTTTAATGTATTTTACACAAAAATCAATTTATTAAGAGAGGTAGAAATATCTCCCTGACCTCTGCCTAAAACACAATGGAAATTGAGTGTGATTTTGTAAACCTCTCTTTTCTGGATATGCAGTATGTGACTATTATAGACCTGCAATAAACACACAGCTAAGTCAACCACCTAAAACTGTCATTAAGGCAAAATAGGCTGTAAGTAAAATAGACAAAGCTGCTAATATTCAGCAAGAGGAACAGAAAATAGCATGGTACACTGATCTACTTAATATCTGACTAAAATTTAGTTCTAAAACAAGATGAGGGAATAATAGGGATAAAAATGCTACCCAAGTTATGACACAGTCATTCTGAATTTGTATTCAGAATTCAAAATGCAAAATTGCCCAGAGAGGTTGAGGATGCCTCCACCCTAGAGGCGTTCAAAGCCAGGGGGGGTAGGGCTTTGAACAACCTGGTCTAGTGGGAGGTATCCCTGCCTATAGCAATCATAAAGGTCCCTTCCAAGCCAAGCCATTGTTTGGTTGTTGGCTAGCTCTGTTGCTGTCTAGGTTTCTGTGTTCATTGATTCCAATCAGACCTCTCTGATTTTCCATGGAAATCCTTTTCTTTTTTTTCTCTTCTTCCATCCTCAGGAGATCATTTTATTTCTTTCTCCATCCTCAGAAGATCAAGAAGGTGCAAACGAAAAGCTCTCTCTCCTATCCATATCTTCAGTGTATGAAAGTAATGGAAAACTTATGTCTGTATATAATTGTTTTAAAACTGAATACCAGTTATAAGAAAACAAACAAACAAACAGTAATTTGGGTCAGGTAACTTTAACTTTCATCAAGTACGAATCAGTTACCAAATGATCTTCAGAACAAAAAGACCTTTTCTCAGGCAATTTCAGCTTCTGGACAAGATACTCTCTGAATGGAGTACAACAAATATGAGAAAGTCAGTACAGAGATGCTGTCCATGCTGAAGGCTTTTCCGGAAACCTGTGGTTTTCTGACTGAATGTGAAAGGTAGACATATTATGTCAAGTTAGTTCAGTTGGAACCTCAGGACATCAAAATCCTGAGCTGCAGACTGCAGAGCATGATCTAGATAGCCTGATTCAGTTTTACAGAGTAAAATATTATTTAGAGACCTTTCCTGAAGGTAACAACCCTGTAGCTTAAGTCATGAATACAGCTCATTAAAAAGTGCTTCTCCAATCAGCATTTTATGGGAAAATTAGTTGCTTTATAACAACAATACAAACAGTAATGGTTTTATATCAAAACTGAAAACATGTTGATGTGGAGATACTCCTATGCTGCCACAAATATACGTGTTATATAAATATCTAATACAGACATTGTCTCCTCTCATTTCTGTTGGTCCACTTTGCAGACAGCTTTCACCCTCAGAAAGTCATTACAACCTTCCCTTTAGGATAATGCAAGGCAAAGTGCCAGAAAACATTGCACAGTGTATGTCCCTGGCTACAGTGCACAAGTAGAAAATGCACTCTCTCTAGAGAGCCTCTCCCTAAAAGACAAGAAAAAAAATAGCCCTGCAACTCTCTTGAAGGCTTATTTCCAATCAAAACACCTTGATCTTCAGCCAAAGCTACATAATTCTGTGATATTTTTAACGCATGCATACGTATTTCTTTAAAATGTAATTGAAAGAGAATAGAAAGAAGAAAATTATCTTTAGCAAAACTAACAATACATGTTGAAAATAATCTAAGAACAAAATCACCAGTATGCCTTATCTTTTCAACTTTAAATACTCACAGTTTTAGGCTCTAATAAATACAGTTAATGCAAGTAAGTATAGGTATTTGTAGAAAAGGTATTAGAGGTTCAACTAAGACTCTTACAGAAAATTTCATATACTTCTTAAGAAAATATCCAGAAATCACAAAGGATATTTCAAAGCTTCCTTATATGAAAAAGGAACAGACATAATTTTATATTGTTTCATTTTTTCAGAACAAATTAAACTTCATAAAACATAAAATCCATCTTTTACCTGTCTATTATATGGTGTCATGAAAGTTGAGAAATAAATGTTTTATCACTGTCAGCTTGAATATGCAGCTTGTACATTTTTTCTCCGTGTTAAGAATAGTCAAGAAGGGGGAAAAAATAGAGAAAAAGTATAGAAAGAGCCAACTGATACACTTTATACTGAAAAAGGTAAAAGGCACATTTTGGGATATTCTAAATGAACATACTCTGAAGTTTTATTATATAAGTACATATAATATGTCTATGAAGTGTCTTTTAAAAGAATATTCCTTTCAGGTTACAGCTTGTAAATCAGTTATTTCAAAAAGCTAAGACACTTTTCTTTTTAAGTATTTTCTAAATAGATGCAAAATCTGGATGTTTTTATTTTAATCACAAGTATTTGTAAATCTATTTTCATCTCACAATTCTATTCAGGTTTTCTGAAAGTTAACCTTGTGTTTCTCAAAGTTGAGTAAGTCTAAGACACATTCCCCAAAACATTTTGATTCTGTTTTAAAACTAGCATATGGAATTGCCGTAATGAAATACACTTCTGCTTGCATCCACTCAGGTCAGCAGGTTCAAGTTTATTTTTCTCCATTTTCTCCTATACTTCATATTGTTGCTGTCAAAGAAAACTGGGATGGTTTTCCATCATACAAAGGCAGACACAGAAGAGAACACAACTCAACCGCGTGTATGAACTGGAATAAGGTTGTGATGCCCTGATATGAGTTGGAGCACTCTTTGGAGAGCCACTTGAACCTTACATTCTGTGGTTTTTTCCATCTGAAAAAAAAAACAAAAAAAAACAAAAAAAAACCAAAAAAACATATGTACCATTACACTTTTAAAACAGTAATTTCTGTACATCGTCTCCTGTATTGTCAATTATTTTCAAGATGGCTCCTACCAACACTAATAAATTCACAAATAAATAAATAAATGCCAATTTCCTTGAAGATGAGTGTGGACACTGAATGGTCAAAAATGTGGTTACAACTGTTACAACTGGCTGGAAATACTTCTAGTAGAATCATTTTTCAAAGGAAAATTCAAAACTATCCGAACTAAAGTAGCTCTGGAAACTTGCATGAGGTTTTGCCAAAATTTTGTTTCAGCAAAAAAATGAAGACAAAAGTTCCAGCGATGAAGAAAAATGTACTGCCTGGATATCTTCCAAATGAATAATTTCAGATTTTTGTGTGTGTGTGATGCAAGCTTGTGGCTTTTGATACAGAAATATCAAAAGAAAAAGAATTTAATAAAAGGATGTGATTTTTTCAGAGTGACATACTTTGACTGATCATCAATATTTTCATCCGAGTGGATCAGAAATTTTTTATTGCAGAGAAATGTAAAGCTTGCATCTGTCGCACTTTTTTCTTTCACTTGAATCCCTTCAGGTACGCAGTAGAATGGCATAGCTTAGATTACACGTGTGCCTCTGAAATTCTTCTTGCACAAGGTGATTTTAATCCGTGTGGGAGCTTCACCATCAAAATCTTCCTTAAAAACAAGATGAAGTGCCCCTTCTGATGTTCAAGATATGGCCAAACATGCATATATAGCTTAGTCTATGAAAAATATAAGTAGATGTTATTTCCAAGGAATGCACTGTTAGCCATGACATGTTCTAGGAAAAGTCCTGCTCCAGTAAACTGCCTCCACAAGATACATAAAACTTCTCATTCAGTTACATGGTTAATGGCACTCAGAGTTTCTCAAATGATTTTGGTATATCTGCAACTTAGAAAAACATATACATGAGTGAAGGTGTATTCTGAATACACATTCAAAAGCTTCATTTCCTCCAGTACATAACAATAAACTTACAGATCTACATTTCAATCACCAGGGGAAAAAAAAAAAAATACAAACCAACAACATTAGGAATAACTCCTGCACAGATTTTTGGCTGGCATCAGTGGTTTTGTCTAAGGGCACTTTCTGTCTAGTGCTGGCTGCTTGCTGCTTCAAAACATTTTACAAATTCTAGCTTCCTAAAAGCAAGTGACAATATTTTGTTATTTTGACAGGGACATTTGACAGGGAGTTCTCAGGACCTCACCCTGGTATCCACTGTAGTTCTGTCTTTGCTTTTTAACTTAACTTCATTTTATACATTTCCAGCTCTAAAAACTTTTTCATCTCCTCTCTCCCTTTTGACCACAGAAGAGATTTACCAACTGTAAACTGGAATTTCTCCAGGCATGAGAACTTCTGGAGGGGGCTCTATTTTGGGAAGAGAAGGGCATGCAGGAGCAGCCCTTATAAATCCAGTGTTTACAAAAGACAGAAGACAGCAGAGCAACTAGGGATTTTGTGTGAGTACAAAACTGATGTGAATTCCTATCAAAGTAGTTAAACAGGATTGCCAAAGCAGCTATTATATAATCTCTCTCTCTAGAATTATAATATCATATGTTTTGAATAATAATCATTCAAGAGATCAGATGTGGCATATTATTTTTTTTTTTTTAAAGGGAAGGATGGGGGAAAGAAAAAAAATGTAGGAAGATAAGTTAGCGAAGAACGCTTAGTGAGAAGCCTGATGAAGCTGAACTGTGAGACTGGCTCCAAAATCTAGTCTTGAGAAAGCAAGGTATTTGCACCTTGCTTGTAAGATTTTACTGGATAAGTAAGTTCTATTGAAAAATGAGAGACTGTGTTGTAAATATAAGGTCACATGTTCTATTGTTGTGTCAGCACTCACAACTTCCGGTTCATTCCCCAAAGTACAATATTCTTGATATTATAGTAAGGCTGTACAGTAGAGGTTTCCATCACTCAGAAGTGCTGCCTTTTAAACTAGAGCATGTAAATGAAACACTTCGCAGCACAAAGCTATCCTTAGGTCTAGTGTAACATAACCCTGATTCACTGCTGTCTCCAGTACTACCGAAGGTAGAAAGCTTAACTTGCACTAATGAAAAATATCAGTCCTGATTTTACAAAGGACCTAGGCAGGCACTTAAATAATAATATTCTGCTTCTAGCAAGATTAGCAAAGCAACACTCAAGTCGAAATGAAAAACACAGAAAGCTCAAGTTGCATTAAATATTTGCTTATGAATAGCTCCAATCTTTCTTTGATTGTATGCTTGAAGTCCACTTTACTAGCATTCTATGATAATTGCCTGCGTAATATTTGTTTTGCATGCAACTAGGGAAATAAAGGTAAACAATCTATTTTCTCTACTATCTCTTAGTTGGCAGTCATGGAAATACCCAAAACATGAACTATTTTTGTGGGCTTCCTGACTTCTTCAGGCTGGCAATAGCAAAGTAAAAAGCATATGAGGACATTAATTCTGAAGTCACATAATCAGACCTAATTCAGCTATGTGGACAATATAATTGTCAGGAAGTACCTTGGAAATTCTAGGAGATGTTCATAGGATCTCTCATTCATTCCTAGGACATCCCTAGTTCATGTTTCCTTCCTGTGAAATCAAAGATAGAGTTCCAAGGAAAAGGGAAACTTCTTGGAGTTCTTCTTTCAATATGATATAGCCCATCCTCCCACAAAACAAGAAATAAGCCTTGAAGAATGATTGGTTTATTTACGTTGACAGGACATACTAAGTACCTGAAATTTTTACTCCTGTAGAACTGTAATAAGTACTCATTTTTTTACATAAGCTACACCTCAAATAATTCACATCTTGTTTAAAGTGCAGATGTCAGAAAATGGATCGGGAGCTATGCTCAACCCTTGTGTAACCAGCATTCCAAATACCTTCATAAAATCAGGGACAGAGAGACTGGCATGGCACTCACTGAAGGACAAAAACGCTGATCACAGAACCATACAAGCAAAGAATGGCTTAGGTTGGAAGGAACCTTAAAGATCACCTAGTTCCACACGCCTGTATATAGTCCAGTTTTCTCTCTATCTGACAGATGCCTCTTGAGCCATGGTTTTGTATGACATCATGCAAACAGGAAAGTGAACCAAATAAAATGCAGGTCCTTACCTCCACACAGCTCCTTAAGAAGGCACGTAGTCTAAGTGTTAGCAGTTACATATCAGTGTGGTCTGCTGAGCTATACCTATCATCCAGCCAGCTTGTGATGCCTAGAGATTTGAAAGTATTGCTTGACTTCAGATTTGCACAGGTGCTGCTGGTCTCCTGTTGGAAAAAGAAGTCTCCATCTCCCCAGAAGTGTAGATAAGATATTCTGCATTAGAATGATAGAATAATTCGCAAGCCTCAGAATGCAAACGCAATCTTATATAAAAAGGCCTGCAACAGAGAGGAATAAATATGATGAGACAAAAGGGACTTTCTTTTATTTTTCTCAAGCATCCATGGGATGCTGAACAACACTGTACAGAATTCAGGAAACACGAGGATGGAGGAAACTGCAGTGCATCAACGGTCAGGGCAATTTTTTTGTGCTAGGTATACAGAATAGATTAAGGTAGCTGGGGGGACAGCACATGCTTTTCTTCTTTCATCACGATGTCTGCAGGTAGGCACAGTGAGAGCTAGGAACAAATTCAGTCCCTTTAGAGCCCGTGTAGTTTAAGCCTATTAAACAAAGGAGAGTCCTCACCCTATTCACGAAACAAAACAACACAAAAATAGGAACACTGAATTCAGAATAAAACAAACACAAAAAAAAAAGGACAAAAAAAAAAAAAAACCCACAGGAAACTGACATCCACATTTCTGACATTTCTGTAGTGATTTCTGAGGGGTCAGCAGCTCAAACTGAAAATGTAACAAGCAAATATTGTGAATAGGTTAGGTAGAGCCAAACCTTCCCTTTTCTGGCAGATATACTATTATCTCTCCAAATTTTATTTCTTTCCAAACATAACAAAATAGTGCCAGTATTGAACAACCTCTGAAAGTTCTCTGAGTGCAACACTTACAGAGAAAGAAAAGCTTCCCAACATGTGCCAGCTTCTCCATGGATAGCAAAAGATTTTTCTCCATTTGAGTTTTAATCATCTACAGATCTGCATCCTTCTTCCCCACGCATTTTATTGAAATAAACTAAAATACAGTCTACCCTAAAGCTAGCTGTCTCAAAAGAAGCAGATCTCTTATATTTCCTCTTGTCAAAGTCTTTCTCGATTCATTGCTGCATCCTGGAAAATCTGCTACTTTTCATTTTACTTTTTAATGATTACACTTTTTATTAAGAATATGGACAGGAAAGGAAAAATATTAGTGGAAAAGTTGCAAGTATCCCTGCAGCTGAGCTCCCCTGCAGTCTACTCAAGTCTTCACTAGTACATCTGCTTTTCAAGTCAGAGAAAACCCTCTGTTCTCTTCAAGCAAGTTCAAATGGCAAATGAGCTTCGAGAAGAAAAAACACAGCATCACAAGCATTGGCTAGCACTGGAATGCGAAGCACAGTCCTTGGGAACAGATGGTTTAATACATCACAATAAATCTCTTCCCAGACTTTGCAACATAGTACTTCAGATAAAAATAAGTTTAAGTTACAATCTGCGAACAAAATCTTGTCCTCAGAGGCTGAGAGGAACTACTTTTGGCATTACTGAGAGTTACAGCTACATTTTAGAAAGCATTTAATTTATATTTTTAAGGAGTTGATCAAAAGTCCCGTCTCACCTTATTTCATAATTATGAAATTCACCTCAACAGACTGTGTTATGACTCATCAGCAGCAAACTCTCAGCTAAAGAAAATGCTGCTCAGCATTTATCCTCCTCACCCAGGACACCTGAAACAGCAGCTCATGATCCACCTGCTTCATAGACATTAGAGAGTGCAGGACAATTATCAGAGCAAAGGAAGAATGTCATTTGAGCTACAAAGTGCTCGCATTACATACAGCTGACACATCAGAATACCTGCCTCGAGCAGCCGTATTTGCATAAATGAAAGAGCTACGGACCATGACTGTCACAAAGATGTCACGTCAATTGGACTGCGCTTCCTTCTTCGTTAGGTTTGTATCAGAGGCAGTCCAGGGAAGGGGAAGAATGAGGGGAAGAAAGACAGTTTAGATATTTTGGATGACATAGTACAGCCACATTTTCCATTTTCAATAACTTATAGATTGTATTTTTGGAATTAAGAACTTACAGGGGACTGGGTACAAGCTGGTAATTTCTTGTTCTAAGGAACATTAACATTCATTTCTAATTCATATAAGTTGGCATGCACCTTCAATTACATCGGCAATGTTTATTCCATCATTTGCTTCATTTCACATGAGTTCTTTCATTTAAACAATATTCTTGTGCAGTAGGGGTGATGGGTCCTAAGCTCTCTCCAGTGGCATCAGCAGAATCTTATGTCTCCCTTGGAGAAGTTAACAGTGGGCAAAGGGTTTGTACCGCATAATTTATCATACTCATGAATGCAGTTCATGAACAAACTGCAGCTTTTTTCTAATTGAAGCTGTCCAATAAATGTTTTGTGCAAACCAATTTCAGCCTACAAATTGCTCGTAAACTGTTCTCTGTGAGTAGTACTTCCAGTATTTGCTACTTATAATTCAGTACTCAGCCTTCGGGATTGGCCAGGCTGATCCCATGGCTTGTTTTTCTTTCCTGAACATTGAACTAATCTTACCAAACTCCAATCAGAGGAGACAATGGGAGGTTGACTTGATAATAAACCAGGACACAGTAGGTTTAATGCCCAAGGGAACTGGCAGAGATATGAAGGTTAGTAAGGAGAGACTAGTAAATGTTAAAAAACAGTGTCAGCTTGGATGTTAGAGGTACAAGAAAATGAACAGCAGCTCCCAGTGAGGAGCTATGAGTACGTCCATTCTCCGTATTCTCTATTTGGCAGGTGAACCCAGACTAAGATGAAATTCACGTTTGATCTGGCTAAAATTACCAAGTTTTCAGTGATCAATAAAGTCATTTAATTTCATCAAATTTTTAAAAGTTGCATTTTTCACTGCTTGACATACAACAGGGCTATGTTCTTCTCAGATTATTTATTTCAACCATCAGTTCAAAAAAGCCAGTAAGCAGAAAGCTTTGTGGCAGATTATGGACACTGACCTTTTGACACTTCTTAACAACACAAAACAATCCGAAAGTTTTCTTCAATCTATAAAATGTGTTGATAGCATCCCCTGCTTCAGAATCAATATTCTAGAAAACAGAAATATCATATGTGGAATATCCGCTCCTACTTCCCGAACAGTTACCTTAAAACTGAGAGAGAAAATAAAAATGTTATTTCTCTATATTATGTGTAAGCTTAATCACAGTGCATTTTTATTCCATTTGCCTCAAGGCAAAACAAAAATTTTAGAGAGGACTAAGCAGACATCAATAGATCATGGAGGTATGCAGAAAGGCAGGAAAAGGACATAAAGGTATTATTGGTAAAGCAGAATAAGCAAAGAGGGACTCAGTACGAGAATTAGCTGAAACGTAGGTCAGAGATAAGGTCTTTGTGTCCCTGGAGGCCAGCAAAAGAAATTTTCAAACCACAGTAAAGTCACACAGAGGAAGGGTTTTTCAAGGTGTGATCATGCACGTGACCATTTGCACTGAAGGAACTTGAAATTACCATACGATGTAGCTGTAGTTTTTGTAGAGGGCACCGCAGGAGTTAAATTCTGAAACTTTCTGGCACTTTCAGTTCAGTGCAGAAAATGATATTAAGCAGGGTCCAGAGGTATTGCAATCACCACAGAAATAAAAGAGAAATCCAAGCCATGTGAAAAGAAATCCGTGACATCTATGCATTTGCATCGTTTGAGAAGGGTGGGTTTCTTTAGAGATTGGGTGTGCTTGCATTTTGCCATGGCTTCTGCAGCTGGCCAGGATGTTTGCTGCTTTGAACACAGCAGTGGCCCAGAGCTTCCCAGAGAAGGAAGGGCTTCATCCACAATTCAGACCTCTCACCCAGAACCTGACCTCTCCTCAGATGCGTTGAATGCATCGTACCCTGCTAGTCATGGACAGTCAGTTATCTGTAAATGCTAGGGAGAGGAAATAGATGTGGGGGAATAAAAATAACACATGGAAATATTTTTATCTGATGGGATGAGATTTGGAGGAAATCATGACAGTTTTCCAATCACCAGTCGTGAAGAGAAGAAATCATACCCAGCACAAAATTATCTTGAAAAAGCTTGATAGCCTGGAAAGCCAAAGTTGAGAATTGAAGCAAGTGTGAAGTAGAGGTAATACCAATCACTACTTTTCCATCAGTAAGTGGCAATAGCATTGAGAAGCCAAATATTCATCAACTCCCCCCATACAGGTGTACTGCCATTTTGCAGCTTGGAAAAATGTCATCCATCAGTCACAAAATACTGCTATCATGTGTGGGCATATACCATAATGCTTCAGTGCATACCTTTGCACAGATAATTTTAATCTCCAGCATCCAGAGAAATCAAATGAGGTCATATGCGAAATACTAAGTGTTATGTGAAAGCCAGCAACACTTCGGTTGCATTAATGCCAGAGAAACATCATGCTAACAGCAGTAATAAAACCATTTGTCCAATATTGTTGGATACACGTATTTTCTGCTCCTCTGGATGGTAGTTATTGTTCAGAGACTTCTAGAATAATAACACATTCTGCATGTAACTCTGTTAGGAGGCATAAATAGAGAAGAGACAGATGATCTTTCCAACTTTCACTCACTGGATCCTTCTCAGCACTTGGTTTCCATAGTCTATCCATTTCATCTGGTCACTTGGGATGTCAGCAAGCAGTGATGATACAAG
>JANHGO010006219.1:0-21734 GCA_024606505.1 Aquila spilogaster
AAACTCCCAGACATAATTTGCACACAGTATATCTCACTCAGTTTTATACCACTTTGCTGAAGAAAATGTTCTGTTATGTTGGATGGGAAATGGTACAAAACTGAGGGTGTTTGGTGCTTTCCTGGGCTTTTATGTGCTCTGCCTTCCCCCAGAAAAAGCAGCTGCAGAGAAAAAACAAAGTAACTTCTGCAGAGAAAAGTAAAAAGTTTTCCAGGAGGTGAAGATTCAGCTCTTTGGTTTGCTTGCGGAGAAGGAGCTAATGGGGCTGGTGGCATCAGATGAAAGGACTGTCCTTTGCTGTAGGATGTTTTTTCTTGTTCCTACTGTGTTGTTTCTGTTTCTCAAATGATGAGCTGCTGTGCCTTAAAGCTCTTCTGCGCAGCCGGCAAGGTTTATAAATAGGGAATAGTGTTCATGGTGCTGATGGATATTCTGTTGCATGAGTGTGGTGCATGCTTCCCATTGCGTCCTGCCATAAATGTGTGGTTAGGTGTATCAACGAAAAATATATTTAATTACAAAATGAAAACTGTCCCACACCCCTTTTTAGTGACTTGCTCTGGGGCTTTGTCCCCCTTCTATTTTGGCAAGGAAGAGGCTTTTTTGCATGGTGCAATTTTCACCGGGTTTTTGCTTCCCTTTTCCACTCAGTAATATTGGATTAACCCACTTTCCTGCAAGCTTGGGCTGGATTTGCCTAATCCCCCTGTGTGGAGGCACGCTTGAGCCCTTGCTGAGGGGACAACACATGGAGTGGCTGAGCAAACCACATTGGGGGATGCCACGGAGAGAGTGGGAGGGGAAAAAATAACCTAGCTTTTATTTTTATCTCCCCAAATCCTCCTATCTTCCAGTTGTTTGGTGGTATTTTTTTGCCTCCCTTGCCTTTTTTTTTCTCCTTTCCCAGTGTGCTTTCTGCATTTGTAAATTATTCTGACAGTGCTTTTGTGCTCTGTGCACTGGAGCAGCTGAGTGGAGCGGTGCAGATAATCGCGGGGCTTTGTTTGTTTTAGAGGAAGCAAAGAGCTCATTGGCTTTAAGGTGCAAAGCTTTCACGGAGGTGCAAGTGGGGTGCATAGGAAGAAGGCAAAAGAGGTGGACTATGGTGGCAGTAGGGTGTAGGGCTTTGGAGTGTGTGCATAACCCATACAGAGTGTGCGTAGGCCATGGGATGCATGCATAGAACATGGGATGCATGCTCAGGCCAACGGGGTGTGTGTGTAGACCATCATGTACATGTGTGGTTCATAAGGAGCATGATAACCCATCAGGGCGTGTGTGTCACCCATGGGGTTTGTACGTAAGCCATCGTGTGTGTGCAAGCCATAGGGAGCATGAGTAATTTGTGGGATGCATGCACAGACTACAGGGTGTGTGCACAACCCATCCTGTGTGTTTATGGTTTATCAGTAGCGTGCATAATCAATCAGGGCACGTGCATAGCTCCTGGAACAGGCATGTCGATCAGAGAGTGCGTACATAACCTATTGTGTGCATACATAAGCCATAGGGAGGACGCATAGCCCGTGGGGTGCACGCATGACTCGTGTTATAGCTCATCAGGGCACGTGCACAACCCATCAGGGCATGTGTGTAGTCCATGGGATGTGTGCACAACCCATGGGGTGCATGCAGGGACGTGGTTTGTGTGCATGCATAGCCCATGGGATGTGTGCATAAGTCACGGGATGTGCAAACCAAATGGTTGGTGGCACCTGGGACAAGCAAAGACGTGATGTGCAGGGGAAGGATCACAGTGCCAAGCAGCTTTTCCACAGAAAACCAGCAATGTGTGCTGCCTGCAGAGGTGTTAATTAACATCCAAACACCCCCACTCATCCCTCACTGTAAATCCATCCCCAGCGGGTGCGATTTGCCTGAGAACATGTGCAAACACGGGCTGGAACCCCCGGCTGCTGTCTCGAGTGCCCAAAGCCCTTTCAGGAGGTGAGGATGGCGGCATTCTTGCAAACGAGCTTGTAATGAGCGCGGGAAGACGTGGAGCTGTCAAGCTGTTAGCTGCCTCCAATTGTAGCGTCTCGGGGGTCGCACCGAGGACCTGATTAGTATGGCCACTGCCATGCCGCAGCGAGTGATGGGGAGGGAGAAAATTACTTTTTGCAGCAGTGCAGAGCTCCTTCAAAAAAAAAAAAGAAAAAGAAAAAGACACAGGAAAGAGAGGGAAGAAAATCCTCTTGGATGTGTGCTGACTCTGCGCAGGTTGCATACAGTCAGGGGCGCAGATGAGGAGAGGCCGATTGCATGGGGTGCTTTGGTGGTTTTGGCATAGTTCTGGTGGTGGATGAGGCATGGGCATGCTGCCTTTATGGAGCAGTGCAACTCCTGAATAGGAGCTGGTGTTTGTTCTGGGAACATGCAGCACCCAGCACTGGGGAGCCCCTGGGTCCAGTGCAGGTAGCTTTCCCCCAGTTCGTTAATTTGGTGCTCAGGATGATCAGCAAGAAAGAAAACAGAAAACAGCAGAGTGACAGGAGCTGGTATTGTAGCACCCCTGCACGGGCATTGCTCTCCGCAGCACTCGTGGTGCACGATCATTGCTCCCCATTGCACCCATGGTGCATGGGCATTGCTCTCTGTAGCAGGCAGAGACTGATGTGTTCCATACGTTGGCAGCACCTGATTGATGATGACACTGCATGGTCCCCGCAGAGGCTGCCACTGCCCATTACGAGCAGTGTGATGCCACAGCCCTACCCTGGTGTCTCCCAGTGACAGCATCAAAGCCACCATGGGCTCCAGGGGAAGGAGACGGTGAGATGCTAAGAACACCACAAATTTTGGCGTGTTGCATTCCACATTTTTCGACCAAACCAAATCCATTGCGGTTTATAAACCTACTCCCGTTTTGGGACGAGCCACTGGTTTTATAGCTGCAGAGAAATGCTCTGAAATACAAGCACAGTGCTGATGGAGAGATCTTGGGACAGTAAGTGAGCGCGGGCTGACTCGTGCCATTCATCTCCATGCCGGCTGGGTCGGCTCTGCTGCTCGGAGATGATAATTTAAATGTCAGCATGGGTAACTATTTTAATTCCTCAAGCTCAGGCAGGGAGACAAGGTCACACGCAGCAGCACAGTGGATTGAGAGCCAGCAGCATGCTCTTTATTATGGCTCTGGCTTCAGGGAGTATCCCAAAACTGCACGTGATCCTTCTGCAGGTGGTGCTGTTGCTCATCCATATGTACGTGTGTGCAGCATCCCAATATCATTGCTCCCTTTGGGGTGCATGGGGGATGAAGATGCTCTTTTGGGAAAAGAAGCCATCCCATTTTGGGGAAAGAACTCAACCACCTTATTTCTTTTCCTCCAGTGGTGTTTTTTGGGTAGTTTTGAACAAAAAGCTGGGCAAGGACCAAAGGGTGAGAGCTTGGGATGCACAGCACCTCCCGTCCTTTTGCAACCCAGCTTTTCCTCCGAAGCACCTCCCTCCATCCCTTGGTCCCCATCCATCACTGTGGGATGCTTATCGAGCATCCTGACAAGCAGTTCCAGCAACAGTAATGGGGCAGCTGTGTTTTGGGGGCAGTAAGCAGCTGGATCAACGCAGAGCTGAGAGCAAACGAGGGAGAAGCAGGAGGGAGCAGGAGGTTAATGTCTCCCCGCACAGTGGCAATCGTTGAGTTTTTGTCAGGAATAAGATCTTTGCTGTGGTTTATAAATAATGCAGCAGGCAGCCTGCAGCCTCAGGCTGAGCTCAGTGGTGGTGCTGTAAATGCACTTTTTCCTGTCCCTGCACCCCTTCTGTAGGAGGGGCTTCTTGGAGCTGGGGCTTGCAATTTGGGGTGATAACCACTCAATGCTGCCAAACCCTCCTCACCTCATCCCAAAGCTACTGCCTTTACCCCCAGTAGATTCTCCCAGCAACTTTTCTCTGTAGCTCCTCTCAAAAAAGCAAACCTGACCCTAGGGTGCAGATAAAAGGCTGTAAGTAGGTCTAATCCCCAGAGAGAGACTGTGTTGTGTGCGCCTTTTCAGAGGAGCCTGTTAGCTGTCTGTAATCCTCTGGGACCCACAGGGCTGCAGTGCCATCCCTCCTCAGGGAACTGTGGGGGCTACCAAGGGCAGCGATGCCTCTGCCTTCCTGGTGCACTGTTCTGGTTCCGTTCCCTTTGCATGCATCTGGCCAGATGTAAAATCCACCCCTCTTGCAATGCAACTTGGCCGTAGCATGGGGGTAGCGCCACAACCCAGAAGGCTTTTGCAAAGCCAGTATGAAACACTGAACACCAAAACAGAGCATCCCTCCTTTGGCAGTGACCAGGCTGAGAAGGAACATAAAACAGGAAAAAAAAAAAAGCAATTTAGATGCAATGTCTGGAGTGCAACATTCTGACTGGTCCAGCACTGTGTCGTGAATGCATCTTGTGATTGCGGCTGCAGGATTGGTGCAACAAGTGAGGATAGTTCATTTATTGCATGCAGCTGCTTCAAAAAAAAACAAAACCAAAAACATAATGGATTTTGCTAAATCCTTTATTTATTTATTTGATTTCTTCATTCATTCATTTATTTTGTGAGATGCTTTTTATCTCCAAAATAATCCATGGAAAACCCCCACAGACATTGCACCAACAGCTTCTGCACGTTGAGATCCAATTGCAGCGCTGAGATTTCTCCTCTTTTGCCCAAACCTCCCTGAACCCAACCCAGGGCATAAATAAAATTTGGGGCAAATGGGATCTGTCCTTGAAAACTTCCCTTTGCCCCCCAGTGGCCGGAGATTTATGGTTCCGATAATTCTTAGCACCACTCTTTATCCTGCATCCATAGGAGCATGTGTTTTCTTTGTAATAAAAGCTTCAGTCTCAGCAAATAAATCTATGAAGACAGTTTTACTGACAGCATTTTTTCCCTCCTATATGTGATAAAAGGGGGGAAAAAGTAAAATCTGGAGCGAAAGCTGTTTTTTTTCTTAAGCAGGAAGGAATGTACGGGGCAGGAGAGCAGGGAGATGCTGCTCTGGGGTTTGTCACTGCATTTCTGCACCTCACCTGATGCCTATTTTATTTCAAAGCGGATTATTTTTGTAACTCTCCAATGTATTGATCCGAGCTGTTCCAGCCCTCAAAATCCCTGTGGCTGAGATGCATTGCTTTCTTCTGCTTTCTTTCCTTTTTCTTTTGTACTAAAACTGTACAAGTTGCAGTAGAGGGGGATATGCCTCCTCTCTGCTCCAAAAAAAAAAAAAAAGCTTTTTTTCCAATTAGAAATGCCAACCCCAGTGAGCAGCTGGAGATGGGTGATGCCATAGCCTGCCAACTGCTGCAGTGATGACCAGACAGAACCTGGAGGATTTTGTGTGATGGGGTTTTACTTGCAGGTCACTGATGGTGGCACAATCAAGCAGAAGATCTTCACCTTTGATGCCATGTTCTCCACCAATTTCTCACACATGGAGAATTACAGGAAGAGGGAGGACCTGGTCTACCAGTCCACGGTGCGGTAAGTTGTTCTGACGCTGCTGTCCAGCTCCAATGTCACCTCCTCCGACACATCGGCTGCTTCTTAATGCCTTTTTTAGGAATTTTTCCCATATTGGGTGCTTGAGGGTTTTAAGTGAGGTATTGGGACAGGCTGCCCAGCGAGGTGGTGGAGTCACCATCCCTGGAGGTTTTCAAGATACGTGGAGATGGGACGTGATTAGTGGGCATGGTAGACGTAGGTTGGAGTTGGACTGGATGATCTTTGAGGTCTTTTTCAACATTAGTGATTCAATGATTCTCTAAGTCAATACTTGTCTTCCTTGTCTATCCGTGGGGATTTGCTGGCCCCAGGGTCTTGCTAATGAGAGTAACTGCATGTGCCAGGAAATTGCCTCTTTTTTGCTGTCTTTGCTGTGTTGTAACCACTCCAAGGAAATGGTGGTATTGTAAAGCGCTGTCACCAAAGAGCCAGGGTCTGTCCCCAAGGTCCTGCTTGTCCCTAGGGGAAAGGGTGTTTTGGTGGAGATTTCAAGGGTTGAAATAAGTTGGGGAAAAAACAGCACGAAAACACGTCTTTGTGTTTCTTCCAAGTACAAAATCACTTGCAAGAGTGTCAGCTTTATTACTAATTACACACTTGTTTTATTGCTGATGTTATAAAAATAAAACCGAGGCCTGAAAAAAACATCGGGGGGAGACTTAATTTAAGCCAAAAATGCTGAAGCAAAGTTTTTTTTTTTTTTCCTTTCTTTCCCTTTTAAATTAGAATTTGCTAATTGTATTTCAAAGCTTGTTTTTCCAAGTGCCAGGTAATAAAGTTCTTAGGTGCGGCAAGGAAAATGTAGTCAATTTCTTGAGGCAACACAGTGCTTCACACCTGCAAATGTCCACAATACAGAAAGGGCTCGGCATGGTTCATCCCTTGTATAAGCATCCATGACTAGCTGTGTGCAAGCACTATATTCTAATTTTTTTGTATGAATTTTGTTGGGTTTTTTTGGATGTTTTTTTTTTTCTGTTGTATTTGGCTTTGTGTTTTATTATAAATGAGAGCAAGCGCATGCAGTGCCTTGAACTCATGGTGTAATGCGGTTTGAATTTTGGTTGGTCTTGTGTGGAGCCCAGAGTTGGCCTGGATAATCATTGTGAATCTCCTCCAACTTGGGATAGTCTGTGATTCTGTGGTGGATAAGTGTGGCTATAGAGTGGATAGTAAATAGGAAAATAGGGCTGGAGGGGAGATGCTCAAAGGGATGCTCAGGAGATGCTCAGACAGTGATTAGGAGGCTCAGAGGATGATACTCAGGGGTTGCTCATGAGGATGTTCAGAAGATGCAAACAAATTACTCAGGATGCTTGGAAGTTTGCTCAGGAGATGCTCAATGGATGTTCAGGAGATGCCCAGAGGATACTGAACTGTTACACAGGGGATGCCCTGAGGATGCTCAGGAGTTGCTCAGAGGATGCCCAGGGGATGCCCGGAGGATGATCCCCTCCTTGAGTTTTGCTTCTCCGTACCGCTCAGGCTCTGCTGAGCTGCTCACTTGGTTGTCTTGCAGATTTCTGACATGACTAATTACTGTTTGGAGGATGTTTTGGAGGCTTCGCTAATGGATTACACGTTCCCTAAGTTGACAACCTTGTTTTCCTGCTGTAAGCCTGGTATTTCTGCTCAGTGTGGATTTAACCGCTGGTCTCCTTTAGCAGGCAGCTCCAGCAAGTTAAATCAGAATAAAACATTCCCCATACACAGAGCAAGACCCCAACCGTGGGGCAACCCTTGAGCCATTCCACAGGGATGAAGATGTTCCAAGTTCACCCTCTTTCAGGCTCATTGTCCCTAACAGTATTTTGGCTCAGAAACCTCCATTTTTTGGTGGACTTTTTTTTCCTTCTTTCTATACATGTTGTAGAACTAATACAATTTGAGAGCAGAAAATTTCGCTGCCCTAGAACCGAGCACTTAAAAGCATCAGTAATTGTCAGTGCATCGCCTACAAATCATCTGAATTACCATGCAGTCCAGGATGTTTGTGCTAGAAATATTTGCACATAGTTGCCTTTTTTCGGCAGAAAGCAGGAACATGCCTCATACTTGGAGAGAAAGGAGCTGTTTCTCAAAGGGTATGAAAAGAGCCCATTTTCTGAATCACTGGCTTGATACTTTTGGGGGGAGGGTCTGTCCTTGCGTCTTTCTGTTTTGGTGGCTGCCTCAGCAGCCTGTAAAGTTGCTGTTTGAATCTATTGAGTGGTATTTCAGTGGATTTTGACCAAAAAAAAAAAAAAAATCAACTCAGGGTGAAGAGATGTGTGTTATAGGGCATCCTGCTCACCCTACAGTGAGCATCTGCATGGGATCCCAGTCTGGCTGCAGGGCACAAAGGGTGAAATGGGGCATCCCTGGGGCTTGGCAGTTCTGTCTTATCATGTCCTGTCCTCTCTGTTCTAGCCTATATTCAACGATCTTTGTAGGCCCCTTCAAACCACACCATCCTTCTATCCAGCAGGGCTGGATTCTTGTCTTTGGGATTACAGCTGCAGAAACCTCAACGTGATCCAGTTGGGCCCATTTTTCTCCCCCAAATCTTGCAAGCTTAAAGAGCTCAAGCCACTGCAATAGGACAGGCCTAAAATGGAGCAGAGACCAAAATGATTCCAACCGCTTTTCCCTTCCCTCTTCTCTGCTAACGAAGCACGCGTGCATGGGTAATTAGAGGCTGCAACAGATGGTGGAGGCTTAGTTGAGAGCGACGCGGCCGTTAAAAGGCACTGCCAAGCGACTGCTCACGTCAGCGGGGGCTTGTTTACGCTAGCAGGGCTTTCGCATGGCGAGGAGGCGTGGGAAGGCGGCCAGGGGCTTCCAGCGAGGAGCTGCTGAATTCTGCTTGCCACTCTGTTTCCCCTCTGAGCTGGGGAAGCCCTGCAAGGTGCATGCCGTAGTGCTGCAGAAAATCCATTTAGGGGGCTGGAAGATTTTTTGTTTGTAAAGCTGGGGCTAGCTGGATGATGCTCTTGCTTGGATGTCCCAAGGGGAGGATGTGTGGTGGTCCCATTCCAATTTCCACAGTGGGATGCTGCACTGGCCGGTGGCTCTTTGCAGCTGGTTGGAGTATTTCCTCCTCCATTACATTCCTCTCCTTTTTTTAATATATATAAAAATCTGGATGGTGTATAGATCAAAGCATGCCTTGCATAGGAACACGCTTGCTCAGAGTTTGTGCTTTTGATGCTTTTATCCACTGCACTTCTCCATAGCTGTGGCATTACCAAGGTGGTAGCGGGGGTCCATAGCATCTGAGCCTTTTCCATAAGCATTTTGTGAACATTTAATGTCCGTGGTTTGCAGTTTTTTGCTCTCAGAAGTGTCTTTACCTCCTGTGAGCTTCTTCTTTCACTAATGCCATTACTTACCTTCCTGAGGAGCTGCCAGTGCCAGCTGCTAAACCGCATTACGCAGCTTGCTCCTGAAGCCTTTGCAGTTATTAATAGTTATCGATCTGCGGCTCATTTCCATCGGTGTTAGTGGGATGTTCCTTGCTATGGATGAGGGAAGCTGGAGTGAGGTCTGGCGGTGATTCCCGTCTGTCCTCCCCAGCCTCCCCGAGGTTCGCATTTCGGACAATGGTCCCTATGAGTGTCACGTCGGCATTTATGACCGAGCCACACGGGAGAAGGTGGTCCTGGCGTCTGGTAATATATTCCTCAATGTGATGGGTGAGTGCAGCAATGATGTGATGGTGACAATGATGTGATGGTGGGGAAAATGAATTGGTGACAACATGGTGGTAGAAATGATGTTGAAGTGGTGGTGATGATGGGGTGGTGGCAGTGATGACTAGACAATGATGCCGTGGTGATGCTAATGAATGATGGTGAGTGAACAGTTGAGTGGAGATAGAGGGGAACCATTAGGAGGGTTTCTATACCCCATGCTCAAACCACCACCAAGACATTTTGGTGATGGAGGCAAGGGGTGACCTCCAGCTCACATCTTCCCAGTTTACAACCCCAATGAGTTGAGGGAGTCAGAGGGGTGATGCTGGGGATGGGATGGGGACACCATGCTCACACCTCAGCTCTTCATCTCCAATGCAGCTCCGCCAACATCTATCTCAGTGATCGCTGCTGACACACCAGCGCCCTTCAGCCGCTACCAGGCTCAGAACTTCACCTTGGTGTGTGTAGTGTCCGGTGGCAAGCCTGCCCCGCTGGTGAGAAGAATTTGCTTGTTTCTGAAAATATCTATAGGTTGGGTCCCTGCAATCACTTGTCAGAGAACAGGGGATTGGAGAGAGAGATGCTTTCTGTATGTATACTCACTATGACCTGACAGTTGGACTTAAACATCTTTGTAGGTCCCTTCCAATTGAAATTATTCTATTCCATTCTAGCCTATCCTACCCTGTTCTCTATTCAATGATCTTTGTAGATCTCTTCCAACTATATCCTATCCTCTATTCTATCCTATTCTCTATTCAGTTATCTTTGTAGATCCTTTCCAGCCATTCCATTCAATCCTCTATTCTTTTCTATTCTGTTTTGTCCTATCCTATGACCTAAATTAGCTTTGACGTATCTTAAACTGTACTTGTGTTTTTACACACAGGTTGTCCATAGATCTCCAACGGGAAATTCTGTTATTTAATTTTTCGTACATGGATTTTTACATATATATTAATAGATTCAGTGTCAAAGCAAAGCAAATTCCTGCCCAGTAGCCCCATAGCATCCTTCTTCAGAGCCCTGGGGACAACTCCACGCACAGCTGCCCAAGGGGATGGCCCAACAGTTAGCCCAGTGCCACTACCCTGTGCTCCCCATCCCTTCTGTCCCCTCCACAGGTGTACTTCAAGCGCGATGGGGAGCCCATTGAGGCCACCCCGCTGCCAGAGCCACCAGCTGCCACTGGGAATTGGGCACCTCGCAATCTCCTACACCGCGACCTGGATGACACCAAGGTGCCCCAATCGCTGGCCGAGGGAGAAATGGGGGGCGGGCCCCCCAACACAGCAGAGCCCCCACGGGGGCTGGCGGCTGAGCGGGGTCCCACCACTGAAGCCATCCCTGAAACCGTGGTGAGCCGGGAGTTCCCACGCTGGGTGCATGTGGCGGAGCCCATTTACTATTTCCGCCACACACATGTGCCCATCAGTGATGGCACAGTGGAGGCGCGGGCCACCCTCACCTGGACCCTCAACCCCCAAATCGACAACGAGGCGCTCTTCAGCTGTGAGGTGAAGCATCCGGCGCTCTCCATGCCCATGCAGTCAGAGGTGACACTCGGTAAGGACAGCAGTTGTGGTTGGGTGGACTTCTTGGCTTTCTTTGTGCATTTATTGCAGTTTGGGGGGGGGGAAGAAGGGTATATTTTTGATTTTTTTTTCTCCAGTTGTCGCATTTATTGCATTTTTTCCCGCATTTATTTGCATTTATCATCTGTTTTTGTATCTCTCTTCTTTTTTTTTGCTTTTACTGCAACTGTACCTGTGTTGCTTTTTTTGGCCTTTGCTGCAATTTTGGATTTATTGGCTTTTTTTTTTTTTGCATTTATCACCTTTTTTTTCTGGCCTTTTTGCTTTTCTGCATTTTATTGCAGTTTTGCATTTGTTACTCATTTTTGCTTTTTCACATTTATTGCAATTTCACTTTTTTTATTTTACTTTTTTCTGCATTTATTGCGATTTTGAGTTTGTTCTTTGTGCTTTTTTTTGCATTTTTTTTTTCTTTTTTTACTTTTTGGAGTGTTTTTCTTGTTGTTGTGTTCTGTTTCGTTTTTGCGCTTCTTGCTTTTCCCATTTATTCCACTGGGAGGTTGTCTTTTTTTTTCCCCCTTAATTTCTTGCCTTTTTATCTCTTTACACCTTTTTGCTTTTCTTTTCTGGGGGGGAGGAGGGGTGTGGTTCTTCATACACCCAAGAAGCAAATCAGGGTGATCTATAGAGCTGCATGATGATATGAGGAGGTGATATCAGGGCTCCCCAGAAGCAGAGGCATGCTAAGGGAAGGATTGCTGTGTTTTAGGGGAGGTCTTGTTGTGTGCCGTAGAGGAAACAGAGAGTGGGGTGGGATGCATTTTGGTTAGGAAATGTCCTTAGCCATGAATGCATCCCATAGCAACTATCTGTTGATATCATTGTCGCATTCATCGGTCCACAGGGTAGTTGCCTACCTGTCCATTTGGCCATCGATCATCTTCCATCAGTCACCCAGCAGTCTGCCTCCCCAGCTGGCCAGCACCTCATAAAACCCACATTAACCCCAACCAAGGGCTGATGACCCTTTTCTCCCCATCCCTTTTTGTTGCAGTTGCTCCCAAGGGCCCTAAAATCATCATGACCCCAGTGAGAGCACGCGTTGGAGACACTGTTCGGATCTTGGTGCAGGGCTTTCAGGTCAGTGTCTCCATTAAGTGTTGTCTGCATCGCCATGGGGCGATGCTGTCCCTGCGTCCATCGCAGCACTTCAAAGTCGCCATATGGCCATAAAGCTGGGACAATGGAGGCCATGGCTTGAGGGTCACGATCCCCACCCTCCTGTCCTCTCCACGCAGAATGAAGTCTTCCCTGAGCCCCTCTTCACGTGGACCCGTGTGGGAAGCCGGCTTCTGGATGGCAGTGCTGAGCACGCTGGGAAGGAGCTGGTGCTGGAGCGAGTGCCAGCTGAGCTCAATGGCTCCATGTACCGCTGCACTGCACAGAATCCGCTGGGTTCCACTGACACCCACACCCGCCTCATCGTCTTTGGTATGGCATTGCCCCCTCCCCACATGTCCCCTTCCTTCTTTCCTCCCTCTTAACCCAATTCTCTGCTGGTTCTTTCCCTTAGAAAATCCAAATATTCCCCGAGGAACAGAGGACTCCAGTGGTAAGTGGTGGCTGGAGGTGGCGTGATTCCAAGAGGTGGTGGCCTCACCAGGTCAGGCTGGAGGGGGCTCTGAGCATCTGATGGAGCTGTAGGTGGCCCTGTTGAGAGTTGGACCAGATAGCCTTTAAGAGTCCCTCCCAACTAACTGATAGTATGATTCTGTGATCAAGATGGAAATCCCTGAACTCTCCATCCCTTTTCTCCTCCTGCCTAGGTTCAGTTACCAGCCACCGCAGCTTCAGACTAGTTTTGGCACTCACCCTAACAGTGATCCTGGAGCTAACGTGAAGCTTCGCTCGCCTCTTCCTCTGTAAAACTCCACCTGTCATTTACACCTCTGCCAAATCGGTTCTCTCTTTTTTCTTTTTTTTTTTCTATGCTATTTACAGTATCAGTTTCTTTCTGTCTGTGTCTTGGCTTCCTCAGACAATTTAATTAAAAGAAAAAAAAAAATCTGCCTCTGTAGAAGGCTGCACTGAATGTTTTGTCCTCCTGTGTGTAGAGGCAAGGGAGAGCTTGGGTTGGGAACTGAAAGAAGATCTGGGGACTGGACTGGGGTACCCAGGACCACCATGGGGAACCCAGTGGCTTTCCAAGGTCTGGGAGAGGGACACACTTAGGCTATGATGCCAGGGCCCAATGTCCATTGAAAAGGAAGCAGCAGGGACCGTGTCCCTCCATTTATACCAACCCCAGCGCACGCCCAGGCTGGTAGAAGGGGTGATCCTGACCCCACTGCACTGCTGCTCCAGGATTCAGTTCCATGACACAAGCCACACGCGTCACCAGCGTGAGTGCCATTGGAAATGAGACCCTAAAATGGTTGTGTCCCACACCACCCTTCAGGGGCTAAGTCAGCCCTATGCAGGTATTCACTCCCCTGCCTTTTCTCCCAGGAACTTAATCCTGAAGGATTAGCCAGCAGACATGCAGTGCTTCAGCTTCCCAAAGCCCTGTACTAGTGCTGAGCATTATTACTATTATTACTATTATGATTAATTATTATTAAGCAGATTCACTTCCTACCACTCACTGTTGCCAGCAATTTCCAGACCTCAAAGGAAATGAATAAACAGAGACAGCGGCTCAGGAATTGCTACCGATGTGCAAAACCATTCAGCATTGTAATTTTGGCTGGAAGCTATGCAGGGACGAGCTTGCTCCAGAGGCCCCGGATGGATGGGAATTAGAAGGATTAGCAACTCTGCTTTCATCCTGAAGCAGAAAGAACCAAGCATCCAAATCCCTGCCGTCAAGGAAGGATGCCAGCTGCTGAATCCCTAGCTCTACAAACCAGCTGCCTCGTGCTCCAAAGTAGGTTACAAACACTTCCCCTATCTGTTTGAGGTGAGAACCTTTCTTTTCAGGGAAATCCGTGCTATTTGGGTTACCCGCCTACTGTGGACCATGCAGCACAGTTCCCAAAGGCAAAGCTATTCCTTGCCGGGTTAGAGATGCAGCAACCCCATTTGCACTCTGTGGCCCTCATCCAAATGCAATTAAACAACCGTTATGCCTGCTCACTATGAAAATGGGGATTTACAGACCTCCAAATCTCTGTTTAAATGTAAATGCAACGTTATCACCTAGAAGCATGGAAATGAGCATAAGGAAGGCAGTGCCATCACACAGTTCATTGCACCAGCTTCAGAGCAACGCCGCCACTGGGAGAGGATTGATGAGCTGGTGGGCTTGGCATCTCAAATCTGCTATCCATATGGGACACCTGGCTCTTTCCTTATTGATAATGATTATGGACTCAGAATCGTTAAGATTGGAAAAGACTTCTAAGATCATCAGTTCCAACTGTAAGTGCAACCATCAACCTGCCCAATTATGGCAGTATATCTATCGATGTGCAGAGAGGATGGAGACCGTGACCTTCTTGTTACTACAACAGCCTGAATGATGACCAAAGGTATGCATAAAGCTCTCACGTTGGGCAGAGATGCCTGATTTCACATTGTCACACCAAGCACTGAAGCAGCTGTATCAGTTCATCTGCCATACGAGGAGATGTGAAGGAAACAGAATCATTAAGGTTGGAAAAGAGCTGTATGATCATCAAGTCCAAACATCAGTGCATCAGAGGGTGACACAGAGTGGTATCACCTCACCAAAAACCCCACACGCAACCTGGGCCCAGCCATCTCCTGCCCCCTTATCCTTCACCTGCTGCGGTCCTACATGAAATTACAAAGGACATCAATTAAATCCCATCCCTCTCCCCACTATACTCCTGTTGTTGAGGATCTGGCAGTAAATAATGCAGGAGGCTTCGAGGTTACGGAGCTGCTCCGCTTGGTTCATTATTGATGAGAGCTGACAGATCCTCCACTGATGATCTGCCTAAGAGATACGATTAGCTTGTGAAAAATTAATCGCACTTCTGAGGGATGATGCAAGCTGAAAACCCCAAGGAATGGCATTATCAGTGTTCCCTAATTTCGGTGGACTTTGAAAAGGTTTTAGCGAAATTTGGAGGCAGCACTTACATTCAATTAGGATGACAATTGCCGAGACATCACCGCAGCTTGCAATGGCTGCGTTCCCTGCTCCAGCACAATCCGTGCAAGGTTCTTAGTCCTTCGAAGCCCTACAAAAACAAGTGGTGATAAGAGAAACCACACACCGCAGCATGCCCCAGGCTGGGTCTTTGGCAGCCTTCATCTCAAGGCTGCAGCGCATCCAGCATTGGGATGAGCCCAGGTTTGGAGGATTTGGGATGGGGGCACAAAGGCAGGGATGCATTGTGGGGGAGTGACAGTGGGTTTTACTCAGTGCTCCCCTGCCTCTGTTCTGTCGTTACCGGGCACAGCTACTTGGCTGGGTTCACAGGGCTGCTTACAAATGCATGTATAATTGATATTCTGTACACAAGGAGCCCTCTGTGCAGATCTTAGTGCAGCAGCGAGAGATGAAAAACCCCAGGGTCGCGTCTGCATACAGGTGGACAGATTCTGCATGGCACATGGAGCCAATTAGCCAAGCCCCAAAATGCACCCTGGCCTCAGTGCATGCACGACAGGCCCGAAAAACAGAGCACTGCACAGAGTGGAGCAGTACTGCAGCCTTGAGCTCATGAGCAATGAAACCTGGTGCCACCAGACTCCAGTGGTGCCTCAGTTTCCCCATCCCTCAGGTAAGAAACAAGCACTGGTTGTCTCCCACAAAACCATCACAAGTTTTAGTGTCACCAGAGCTCATTTTTCCTGCAAATCCCATGGCATCAGGACCAAGCTAGCAGGGAGCAGGACCCTGCACACCAATAGCACCCATGTTTTGGCTGGTTCGGTTGGTTTCTTTTGCAGTTGAAAGAATTCATGCTGTTCTCCTTCACCTCCTCCTCAGCTCATGCAGGACCTTGCTCCTTTGCACATCAGCGCAGAAGAGAAGTGTCCCTGGGGGAAGAGGAAGTTCATGGTTTCCCTTTGAATTCAGGCCACTCAGCAGAGGCTGCTGGGGGATGCCATGCATAGGATGGCCCCATTCCCCTTCTTTCCTCTCTATGGGGATGCACAATTCCTCAGATTTTTCAGAATTCAGATGGGAACTGCTCACACTTGTGACATTTTTGCACGAGGAGTAGGAAAAAAATGTGACGTTTTCTGTGCCTCAGTTTCCCCCCAGCAACTCCCACCCTTGTGTGCATTCTGGTAAGCCCCAGTGCAGCACTCATCCCTTCAAAATGATGGCTCACACCTCTCCGATTCCTCCTTATGCATTTTTTTTCTCCTCAGCCCAATGATTTTGCTTTCCTGAGCACATCCCTCCCCCCCATGCACACCGTAACTCCACCCTGCAGTTCCCTTTCCACCTCCACCCCAGCTCTGTTTGCAGCAGTTTGCCCTCCCGAAGCCCCCAGCACCTCTCCCCGTGCCTCATTATCCACATGTCACTTCTAGGCTCACCACCAAGTGAGCTCAGTGACTGTTGGGATACTTCCTGTCACCCTTCGTTAGCAAGCATGCTGCCAAATTACTCATCCGGTGGCGCAGAGCAGCTGCTCTGTGTCGGACCAAAGGTCTGCCCAGCTGCAGGCTGTCTCCTCCCTTCCTTCCCTGTGCTCAGCTTTCACCTGGCTTCACCCCTCTGGGAGACAAAACACGGAAATAAAACCTTTCTTGGGTCAAGCAAGTTGTTTTCCCCTTCCAGTGCTATAAAATAGCAAAAAGCAATGGAGCAAAGCAGTGTCGGCAAGATGCATGAAGAAGATACGTTCCCTCCCATCAGGTTTGTGCTTCTTTAAGCTCTCCCTGAGTCTCTTTGTTTGCCAAGCTCTGTGTCACAGCTCCCTGCTGGTGACACCTGAGCCCTCCCTGTCCCACCTTGCTCAAACACGCAGAGCTCCCATGCAAACCTCCTGCGTGCTGAAAGTCACCTTGCTCCAAACTTCCTGGCCAGTTCCACAGGAGGCTCGGCAATCATTAATTGGATTCTTCACATTCCCGAGTGCTTGGCACAGAAAAATGAGCCAGTGGGTAACTGTTCCCTGGCAGTCCGACATGCAGCTGACTGGCAAGCTGGTCCTCTCTGCCACCGCTCTGCTCCTGCTGACCTTGGCATACAGATTTTACAAGTCCCGCTCAGCACCTGGAGGCAACAACCCGACATCCGATGCTTGCAGAGAGAAGGGGAGAAGGGAAAATGCAGCCCTGGATGGGCAGGATGCGGAGGGTCTGCGGCACAGGCGGGTGTTCGGGGCACGGAATGGTGGTGATGCCCAAGCAAGCATCCCAGATCCACGGCGAAAGAGAGAGAAAATTCTGCCAGTGAGTGAGGAGGAAGAAGGAGGGGAGGTAAAATCTCATGGCATCGGGGACCTGAATGAAATGCCGAATGGGGAGGAGGGTGGTGGGAGTGGACATGGTGTGCTTGTCCCACGCATCGTCCTTCCCAACCAGATGGCAGGGGATGGAGGTGCACAAAGCACCAAGCAGGATTTGGCCAATGGAATCACCAGCCAGGGGGGGAGCAGAGGGATGATCCAGACTCTTAGTGTCACCTCAGAGCTGGGGGTAAATATAACAGCAAGTTACAGGGAGTCGGATACCTCCTACTCTTTCTCCTCAATTGCAAAGATCCAGGTGGAGGAGAGGTACATCGCTGAGAGGAAGGCAAAGGATAGGGATGGGCAGCTGTCTCCTGGCCTCAGAGGTAAAGTCTATGACTACTATGTCCAGTCCATCTCCCATTCAGTGTCAACAAAAAAGTCTCTCCCATCAGCCTTTATGGGGACAGCCTTGAGCTGCAGCTCAGAGCATGTCAGGGAAGAGCTGCAGTGCTTGGAGTGGGTCAACACGGAACAACAGAGATCGGAGCAGGTCAACGAAGAGCTGCAGAGCTTTGCCACTCCACTCCCTGAGACTCACTCCCAAGAACCAGCTGTGGCATCACAGGACCCTACCACCTCTCCTACTGTCCCATCAAATGCAGAGAGCTTGGAGAAGGACCCTGAGCCCCCAGCTCCCCCTCGCAGCATCAGCCGCAAGAACAGTGTCCTCCAGATCGCAGAGAACTCTCACCTCCAGCTGCCCATGGATGGGTTCTGTGTCACACCAGCCAGCATGCCACCAGCAAGCCCTCAGCTGGACCTGGTGGCCAAAGCCAACTTCTTCCAAACATCACCCCCCACCCTAGACACCCATTTGGATCTGGGGAACTGCTATGAAGTCCTCTGTAGGGCCAAGGAAGAGAAGCTTGGCTTCCTCCAGGAGGCTGCCTACAAGGTCATGAGTGACAACTACCTACAGGTACTGAGGACGCCCTCCATCTACTGCCGTCTTAATGCTAGTGAGCGGGACCTCATCCTTCGGCGCAGAATGAAGGGGAAGATGTGTGTTGTTGTGGCAGACATCAGCACACATGAGCTTGGCCTCTACACCAGCCAGCTCTGCTGCTATGATGACAAAGGGGACCGCTGGCATCAACTTTGCCATGTGCCACCAGAGGTGGTCTCCCAGGGGTGTGCCATGTGCAGCATGTTTAACTATCTCTTTGTGGTAGCAGGCTGTGAAGGCTTGGGCCGTTCACGGAGACCCTCCAACCGTGTCTTCTGCTATGACCCACTGACCAATATCTGGAGGGAGATCTGCCCCTTGAACCAAGCGCGGCCTCACTGCAAGCTGGTGGCCTTGGATGGCTGCCTCTATGCCATTGGAGGGGAGTGCCTCTACACGGTAGAGCGGTATGACCCACGGTATGACCGCTGGGTCTTCGTTGCCCCACTGCCTCATGACACCTTTGCTGTAGCCCACACGGCCACAGTGTGTGACGGGGAGATCTACGTGACAGGGGGCACCTTGCGCTATGTGCTGCTGCGCTACGTGGCCCGTGAGGACAGCTGGACAGTCAGCCTGGCTGGCGGTGGCAAGGACAGGACAGTGGAGATGGTGAGTGTCAATGGTTTCATCTACCGCTTTGACCTCATTCGCAGCATGGGTATTGGTGTCTATCGCTGTGGAGCCAAGGCCAAGCTGTGGTATGAGTGTGCCACCCATGCCAAAGCCTACCCAGCCTGCTTCCAGTGTGCCGTGGTGGGCAGCCTGGTGCACTGCATTGGTCGCCACTTCCACATCCACTTCTTGGCCGACCCCGTCTCACCGCGCTTTGGGACCAAGGAGCTGCAGCCCTTCCCTTCACCCCGGGGTAGCCTGATCCCAGTCGTCCTGGTGCTGCCATGGGCAGGTGTGGAGCAGACACGGGTCTGAGACATGATGAGATTGTGGCAACCAGGTAACGGAAGTCACCAACCTTCATTTACAGCTCTCTATTGGACTAATGCTATCAAGACAATGTCACATTTGTCTGCCTTCCACTGCTGGACCAATGCCATCAGGACAAGGTCACCCCCTCATCTTCCCATTCCCTATAAGTGGAAAAGAAGGAGACAGATTGCACTGAAACACACGTAAACTGAGCCCTGGGGACACAAGAAAGACCAAAGCTGGAGCTGGGTGGACTCGTTTGCCTACAGGTATTTAAATGCAGGTCTGTCTGCTTGAATGCAAATAAACTCAGGCTCCCAGCTACCCCCATAGATTGCTGCTTTGCAGACAGCAGGTTTTTAATACTGACCCACATGCCTAACATATGGGGGGTTTTAGGGCATAGAAAGACAGCAGTGAAGTTTAGTCCCTAAGAGGTATCTCCAGAGCATGCCCCATTGGTATCAAGCTGTCGTTGAGCCTTCAGGTCACCCCAGAGTGGGAGGCGAGGCTGGGGACCAAAGCATCCCATCGAGGTATCGCTCCTTCTATTGCTTTGTTACCTGTTAACTTATCCTCAGCCTAGAATAATATATAAATAAGTATTTATACACACGCAATGTAAATAGATGCTATAGATTTATAGACAGCTGGTCTTAAATAAAATTAATATGAACATTTGGTAAAATTAACCACAGGCTACTGTTGCGCATCATTTAAAGACTAATGGGAACAAAGAGGCCGGTGCATGTTTTACATTGCTAATTACTGCACGAGCAATGTCTCCAAGGAAGAGCCCAAAAGCAAAGCAGAGCTCTCAGTGTGAGCAGCTGGTTTGCCATCGGGGCCACTCATCTCTTTTTCCTGGGGTTGTACTGTCCTTGCTCAATTTACACCCTGCCAACAGCCCACTTTGGGTAATTGCATTTTCTTCCCCTAGCTCCTTGAGCTGTTAGAGAAATGGATTGTCATCTGTCATGTCCATCGCTGCACACCGCTGCGGTTCCTGTACCTATATCCTTGATCAAGCACAAAGTCACTAATGCATTCAGAGCACTTAGAGATAAGGGATGGCACTGGGTGCCACACTGTGTGTCATATGGCATGGGAGAGTGTAGGGTCATGTTTGTCCAGAGTGAATTTTCTGGATATGAGCAGGGAAATATCCTCAGTTTGTTTGGTTTGTTTTTCTCCCAGTTATTATTGCCACCTCATCTCATTCTCTCAGCCATTGCGATGAATGGCCCAAATGGCACAATTAGTGCACATGGGTGTTCATGGGTTTTATGGCCACGTGTTCTCAAATATTTTCTGACCTGGCACCAGAAGGCATTAACTTGGAGCTCAAAGTCCACAACCCTGCAGTACTTACCTCTTCTCTCTGCATGGCCAAAAGTAGGTGATTTTTCAGGTCCCTTCCAACCCAAGTCATCCTAGGAAATGGCCTTGAAAATCTTCCCACAACGTTTGGTGGCATCAGTGGGGACCTTCCTACCAGTGCTAGGAGACCATGGGAGGAGGCAAAGCCATGCTAATTAACCCTGCCTCTGCATTTTGCTCGTTAGCACATAGTACATTGTACACTTCTGCTGATGGAGGATGGCAATGCAACTCTCTCGTGCTAGAAACTGTCATGGTCCTGGGGCTACCTCATCCCACCCCACCAATAATGTGCAGTATCTCTCTGCTGTGACGCCTTATGAGTCAAAAAAGCTTTATTATTATTAAGCTGTTCATTATTTGGTTACCTGCACAGCCCATTCTCAGAGCAGCAATCCCAAAACATTGGGCATCCCTGGGAGGGTGGGTGGGACAGAGGCAGCTGGACCCCCTTCCAGCTGACAGCTCTTATTTCAAGCTTTGTAGGGATCCTGCCTTTCTCGTGGTGACTATTTGCTTCTGCATGAGGTTTCATCTGAGATTCAACTCCTTGTTCTCAGGACCACGCAAAGATGAACACACTGCAACAACAAAGCCTTTTCTCATTCCCCAGCGTGATGACCATGTGCAATTAATAGCACTCTTACACCCTCCCATATTAACAGTTCTCCTGGGGTGGCATTCTGGAGTTTGAAGATGCCGAGGACATACCATGTCATTCTGTAGGCAAAGCCAGTTTCAGGCACAAAGCACGCAGTGATCCTACGCTCAAGGGCGAAGTGAGTTTTGGCTCAGGTTAGGGGAAAAGCAGCAGAGGAAAGGACAAATGTAAGGCGATACTCTAACCTGGATGATGTTTTTTTCCTTGTGACATCAAGGCATTATTTTTGCTAAATGGATTGGCAAAGAACTTTTTGTTCATCCTTTCAGCACCTACTCCTGGCCCATAGCACCAGCTCTGCTCAGCTCCCAGGAGAAGAGCTGATCGCTAGGTGTAACTGCTCAGACACACTGCTTTGCAAACTCAACCAAACACAGCCCTTGTACTGAATTTGGTATTTTCTTCTAATCAGGAAGCTCCTTTATGCACCCCACCACATTTATTTAGGCAATTACATAGTTTAATGTACATTGATTCAGATTCTTAATTTTTACATTTTTGATTATGGCAGAAAACAGTGAATGACGCATTTCTTATTTACCAGACACTCTTTTTCCCTTTGCAAGTGTGCCAGGCTGCATCCAAATGGAAATTAGAAGGGAGATGGCCCCAGGCCCTGTGCTATCCTCACCGCAGGGTGGAAAACCCACAGGACCAATGCAAACATCTCCACCCCG
>JANHGO010006220.1:0-21734 GCA_024606505.1 Aquila spilogaster
CACAACAGAACCTCAGACGTGAATAAATAAAAACTATCCATCACAAGCCTGTGAAAAATTAATGAGAGTTCTGAGACGTAAGAAAAAATTGGTTACTGAGATAAGGTCCGGTATGTAAAAACTATGTTCCTCACCAGCCATAAATTTTACTTATTTTAAAACTTTACAAAAAGAGTTTAAAAAAGAGAAGTCTTTCTATAGAACATTTACCATAAGAAACAGAAATGTAAAAAATGCTGTAATGGTGATACGTATTTCTAAGTAATCCTGGTAGCATTCAGAAATCAGCAATTGGATCAAATACTGCCATAGCAGCGACTTACATTTCCAGCTACAGCAAAGTTGTAACCTTAGATATTTAGAAACAGAGTTACTGATCCATTTCTTTTCCCTTAAGAATTAAAATTTCTGAAGAAATAAAGCAGCATGTCTCCCTGAACTTTATTTACTTGGATAAAAGAAGAATGCATAGAAAGAAATTATTTTCAGTCATGTGAGCGTCTCTTTATCAGTGAAAGCTTTAATCTCTCTATATGCAGTAATCTATGTTTTGCAATACGAAGAGAAATAAGGAAAAATATTTTTCAAAAGAGTCAAGCTGCCCCTATGTTTATGAATTCATTTTCCTAATCTTGCCCAAAAGACCGCGTTGATGTCTGAGGAGTACAAGCACAGTGCCACAGCGGCTCATTATGACAGCAGCACTCAAACAGCATCACCAAAGAAATACTGGAAATTTGTCCTGAGACAAGGAAAAGAGCAGATAAAAAACAAGAGGCACTGCCTAAGTATTTCCAAGACACTCCCAAGACAGACAGTATTTAAACTATTCTACCAGTGGACTTCAGAAAAGGTCATATGGTCTTTAGCCAATTTGGCAAAGTGTTACCTATTCTAATGCCCAGCAGCTAAAATGCAAGTGATGCTTTGTGATACAAATCTGGGTTGCTTATTTTTCTCCAAAACATCTCCGCTCACTCAGCTGTCACCTATTACCTATGTTTCCTTCTTTTCTACATTTGAAACCTGCAGGACATCATGATGTCCTCCAGGTTTGGCCTCCAAAACCGTTAACTGCTCCTCGCTTCCAAATTCTGATAAATACTGAAAAAGTGTTTTATTCCTCTTTGCTTGCCTCAATGACTATTTTCTGTTAACATATCCCATGCTACATTGGGCATACGTGAATACAATGGGTAAACGTAAGGAACTCAGAGCTTCACTCTCCTTTCCTAGTTGGCACTTGTGTATGAGTTGATGAGATTCACAAGTGCATTCCTGGCTATTTCCTTACTTAACAGGACAGGAAGCCATAAGGGGGAAAAAAAAAGACAGCAGAAGAGCCTTTCTCCCTCCCCAGTAGATTAGATTTCTCTATCAAGGAGGGGCTTCATCCTATAAAAACCTCATCGAGCGGGATGTTTTATTCTTGGTTTCTTGAAAGTGGTTCTGTCTGAAAGGACAGCCTCCAGAGTGCTGTCAGAGATGTCTATCTGCAAAATAAATTATCTTCTGAAGTCTGCACCAAGAGTGATTGAGAGACTGTGAAGAATTATTTATTAGTCTTAAAATGCCAGTGGATACAGTTAAGGAACTGTTTTTCCTATGAAACTATCATGGTCTCAAGAAAGGAAAATTCGGCACAATCAGTTTAGAACAATCAGAGTGGCCGTTTTGTTCCAGGGGGCAGTGGATTTCCTCTCTACCCCAACAGACCTCAGGCCCTGCACAGAATTCCCATCCTCCACATCGTGGTATGCTTTTGGGCACATCTGTCATCACCATTTCTCTTTCCTCCAGCACAGTCGCATTACTATATAATTTCTTTTTAGTATTACAAAAAATTGTACCTAAATGATTTCCATTACAGCCTTGTTTTTTGCATGCTGTTTTGGGGAGCAACACCTAACAGACATTAGCTAACTTTCCTGTTTCACAACATCCGACATTTAGGTCCTTCAGTTTACAATCAGTACCAAGGATTTTCCTACATTTTCAGCAAATTTTCTTAAGATTTTTCTCTCCCCTTTTTCCTCAGAAAATTTTAGTCTCTTAAATAGGTTCACCAGATGACTTGTAAAACCTTGCTGCTTAAACAGGTACTAGATTTCCAACTGTGCCAATGCAGCTGAAGCTCTCTTTCTTAAGTACCCTTATTGAAAGCTGACCTTTCTTAACGTGATACACATATTTTGCAGGAGAAGAGCCTTCAGGTCCATAATCAGTTCAGCCACATGCCCACCATATCTATACAGGCACGCGTGGCAAAAGCCTGCTAAATATCTGACATATATTACTAACACACCTCAACTTACACATCACAACTCCAGTGAAAAAAGGCCAGTTGAAGGCTGATTAATTTTCAGGCATGTTTTAACCCTTACAATATCCATCACAACATGTGAGCAAATGACAGTGAAAAATGTGAGGAGAAAAAAAGTAAAATGATTGACACTGTCACAACGGACAGCATCTACCAGCAACCAGAAGGGATCTCAATGTGCTATTTCCATGCAAAAAGCAGCTGCCCCCGTAATTCATTTCCTATGCTGCTGTGGCATCAGCGTTGCTCTGCATTTTTACACGATCTGTATTTTTACTTGTTTGGCACCACAGTGGTTGCAATTGGCAGTGCAGTAGATGAGTGGGCAAAGTACAAAATTAAAAGGCATTCTTCCTGATAGCGCTGACTGCACAAAATCACAGCCAACAGCAGGCACACACCAGAATGTTTATTTTTAAACTGGGGCAATATTATACCATTAGTTCTCAAGCTTAATTCAATTGATTTTCAAGCAAATAACAATAAAGTGAACCCATCGGTAGGACAATCTTCCAGTGATGGATGAGAGCGCAACAGCAAACGCCAAAGCCCACGCAATGAATTCCCCCTATGGGAGGGCCAGGTAGATCCCAACAGAAGTGACTGCGGCCAAAAGGAGTTCCCTGCTTCATCACCTCAGCAAAGATGGATTCCACGACCTTCTGAAAAATGCCTATATATAATTTTTGCTGAATAGGCCCCTCAGTTAACAGCAGAATCCAATTTGCAATTTAGCCTTAAATGCACACTCCACAAAAAGCTATCAGGTAAGAAAAAAAATCTGACACGTAGATATAAATGCTTTCTGACATACGTAAGTAAAAACTAATACTATGACGTTTCTCAAATAGGCCATTTGAAGTGTACACATGCTGAAAAAGTTTCAGAGTACAATCATTTATTTTGTTTTTACATTTTTTTAGACCAAGAAAATATTTATGAAAAGAATAATAAATAATTAATTTCACTGGCTGCAGGCTGGGATTCTTTCCTGGTTAAACTATATGCAGTGAAATGGCATTTAAATTATATGAGAGAATTGATTCAAATGGCTTCCATTAGCAATTTGGCAGGCTTCTGTGAATTGCTCCTAATCAATTTTAAATAATGCTATCCTATCCGCGAATGGAGGCATCCTCACGTTAAACATCTCCATGCTGCAGGCCAGTAAATCAGTGGCTAAAATACACATTTCTTTGCATCATCTCAGAACTCCCTGTGTTTAACAATGTGTCATCAATGAAACTAATGTGGAATAAATAACTGCAGGTGCCTTCAGATAAGTGTCCTGGGCTCTAAAGGTTTTCTTTTACTTAAAATTAATGAACATTTCAAACTAGTGCTGTTCTTGGCCACTTCACAGTACAACTGTATCTTAATTTTGCTTGGTATCTTATCAATCAAGAGTAATTTAGATTTACGTGCACTGAAACTATTCAGCATAGATGTAGCTTAACTATATAAGGCAGGTGTGTTTTCATTATTTTTAATGGAAATTCTTATAATACAAATTGCCATTAGACATCGATATTTTTCTGGTTGTTGTCTCTGATTGTTCTTTAGAGGAGACATTAACATTTCACACCAAACTCGTTTCCTTCTAAATTTTTGCAATGCACGAGAGAACAAATTCTATTCACAAGGATCTAAGAAACTTCATTAGGTAGCATGAAGAACCAACTTTGATGGTGGATGTAAGACCAACTCAGAAATTAAACAATAGCAGTTTCCATTTATCTAGACAAATTGTTAAACTACATCTGTAAATATGTTGATATAAATGTACATATAAAGTATGAAATACGACAACAAAATCTAACCTATCATTATAAGCTGTGACTTTTAGTTTGACTTCATCTACCTAACAAAGAAACGTGGCTGATTTAGGTTTGCAAAACACTGAGATACTAATTCAGTAACATAGCTTTAGAAGGTCATAACCTTCCTTAGTTTTATATCTTTAGCAAAGTAGGTAGATAATATGTGAGCGTGTGTCTGTCTGTCTCGGTACCAAATCTCAAGAGAGATCTCCTTATGGTTCTTATGGTTTCAACCATTCTGACATTCATAAAGTCTCTTTCCTGATGACCTTGGAATGTCCAACTCTTCAGCAATCACATTTGATGCTGAGACTTAAGTTTAAAATTAAAGAAAAAAAAAAAGGTATGTTTGTCTCACATAGAAAATAGAGCTGTGGTTCAGAAAACTTTTTAAATACAAGAAATGATTAAGATAATGGGAAAATGGTCATTATTTAGATGCAAATAAAATGAAATCAGTTTAAAAAGTGTTGCAGTTTACTTGCACCTTAAATCATTTTCCTCAGAATGAAAAAGCAGCTGATGATAAAGATTCAAAAGCAAAGAAGGAATCCACTTCCTGTAGCCTGGGGAGATCTGGAGAGGAAGAACATGAAGTGTGCTTTTTGAACGCATAGAAAGCAGTTCTTTAAAATTCTGACTGCTAAAGTAAATCAAGGATCTACTTCACCATAGTAGTAAAAGTAGTGATGAGGAACTGCTTCCAAGAACGTAAAGCAAAGTGCTATAGTAAATAAAGCCTTCCCACACGCTTGCATACTTCAGTTCTGTATTACTTTACCTTTGCTTCCTTACGCTCCATCACCTCCCTTTCACTACCGGCAGAACGGAGTGAGATGTACAAAGAATACCATTTAATTCTGGCACAGTTTTCACAGCCATATTGCTGAGCTTTAACCATCCCAGCAACTACAGAGACACAGTCTATCGATGCAAGTTAGCTACTGCTAACTTTCAAGAAGTTCTACAGCCTCCAGCACACACTGCTATGCAGAGGTAACAAGAGCCCCTCCAGAATGCAGCTTAGAGCCACTCGAGGTGCATCCCCTGCTGCATACAATCACACTGTGCCATGCACAGAGCTCAACAGAAGTGCAGCAATGGAATGCACAAAGCCACAACACGTGGCTTACTTGGGCCTGGCTGTGGGATTCTCTCACCTTCTAAATTAGGCCGTTTCTGAGATCATTTCTCATTTTTTCCCCACAATTTAAACTTTAGTTCTACTAGAGACGTATTAATTGTATCAGTAATTCGAACCCACAGCTCTCAGGCACTCTCAGAAGTCTTTTTATCTGACAGTAGGGATGATGCTGTATTATCTTTCTGTAAATTAAGATGACAGCTTCTTAGTTAGCATGGTGTGAATATACAAGACAATAGCACAATAATAAGAAAAACCATTTTGGTCCAGATTCAATTCCACTGAACAGAATATTTATAGAGAACTACAGTACATTTTCAAAAGCATTAATATTCCTTATACAGTAAAATAATTTTAATACCAAGAATATCTAGATCATATCAGCAGGTGCCAACTTTGAAATACATACCTCTTCCATTACACGACGAAAGCAAAGACACTGAAAAAAGTGTACCCTTCTTTTGCCTTCTTTGTGTAATCCACTTAAATCATCACCTACCCAAAAGGGTTTGAAAAGGCCCTCTAATACAAGAACCCTGGTATAAAATGTTGTCTTGCAAAAGATTTTTGTAGTACGCTACCTACTTCAATAGAAACTATGGAGGAAAGCATTAATACAAACCTACATAGCAAACAATTAACATAACCTTCATGCCAAACAATCTTTGAACTCAGAACATTTGGACAAGACTACTTATCAAAAAATTACCATTCTTATTTCTGTTAGTTGCTGCAGAAGGTAATACAGTAATACCACAACTGTATTATGCAACGATCCAGTTTTAATGCACGCCAGCATTCAAGAAATTAGATATAGAGAAAATCTCTCATGAGTACTTAAATTTTAATCACTTTTTTATTGTTATATTGCAGGAGTCAAGAGTAGAGTAAACAACGTTCTTAACCCCACAGGGCCCTAAGCAGGTACTTCATACAGAAACATGAAGATGCAATTTGTACTGTTCAGAGATACTAAAAGAAGTCTGCCATCATTCAATACCCCCTTGTATCATTACTAAGATTCTTATGCAGCTCATCCTCTGTCAGTTCAGAAACCTTCAATCCATCAACAGTATTTGAAAAAAAAACAGCTAGATTTTCAAAACAACATTTAAAGAATCTTTAACCTCTGAGAAAAAAAATCTTTTTTCAAGGTATTGCACAAAACTGTACAATAAAAAATAATTACACAAAACATAATACATTGCCTAAGTTTGCTGAAGTACTCTGGAATTTTCTTTAGAAACAAACAGTGTTACTTCACTGGCTGAGTGGGACATAGTAAATTTCATGCCGCCTTCTAATAATCTATTTTATAAACAGGTTGGTATTTATCCCAGAAATAAAACTATTTTCTACAGTAGTTACAGTCATGTGCTTGGCTGATTTCCTCTTTGAAACATAAAACTCTACACATGTGAATTCAACAACTAATGTTTCCGCAAACTGCGGATTTAAGCCCTGAGTGTACCTTCTCCAGAACACTTCTACTTTGCAGTGTCAGTGCATGCTGAGTGACTCAGATGTAATTAAAACTAAAACCCAATGACAGACTACTATTGTTTCTAGAGTTGTCTCATCAATGTTACACAACTGAATAGGAGATATTCTGTGATTTTTTTTCCATGCAAAATTATAAATAAGTAAAAGAGCATTTTTACACTACTAAGTTACAGCATCTATGGCACTTTGAATAAACTGTGAATAATCTCTGAAAAGTTTTGGACCTTCACTGCCTATATTTTTCTATCCTGGTCTACTGTCATTGGTAATATATTCATCAGTTTAGAAAGCAAAGAAGAAACACACTTGGCAACATGAGAATTTTCTGTTCTTAAAGCGTCCGATAAATATAAATATCAGCTTTACCATACATGGCTCATGTCAACTTATGATATTTGAAAGTGTATTTAATAGCTTAAAAAAAAAATCTCTAAATGGCTATTTGTCATTTACTGCAGATGTCCACTATGGGTTGTGTGCTCATCAGATGAAGTACAGACAGTATTTATGGGCTCACTGTTGCTTTTCCAAACAGAAAGAAATAAATCTTAATACTCTCAGTTCTAATGTACGGATACAAGTCATTAATCACTCTGACAAACATATGTAGGATGTAACCCTGATGTGCTTTAAGAATGGAAAGCAGACAAACACAGCTTACACCTTCATGTACATCTGTACTCTCCCTAATCCTCATCATTTGAAATTTGATGAAGTTATGAGGTGTGCTCTTTAAATACCACAGATCAAACAAGATAGTCACCTGCAGGCCACCACCTTGAAGGGATTTTTGCTTCGTTGTGATTTTTGAATGAAACAATGCAGACACAGAGCAGTCCACCACAAACCATCAAATTCTTTGCACAGATTCAAGGGAAGTTTTCACTCTTTTATTTAATCTTACAAACAGAAAGGGATATTTAAAACATCAGTGCATAAGTAGCAGTCTTAGAGATCTCAGTTCTGTTTCTACTAAATTCACGGTCAAACTCCCATCATATTCCAACAACGATACAAGAGCCATTTCATAACTTAATATCTCATTTTATCAGTTTAGCCTTCTTCTCTGATCCTGCTAGTAGCAATATTGCTACATTAAGAAAATGCAATCAACCATTTTAAACTTGACACATTTGGTATTATCAGAAGAAACTTTCCCAAATGCTGCACATTCACTTTCAGGCTGAACAGACACAAGATGATAATAGTCTGCTAAAAGAAACCATACCACACATTACAACTTTCACCTTCAGTAATGGAATAAGAATATTTGATGCAGTTGATGGATTAGTTGAGAAAAGTTTGTAAACAGTCAAAGAAATTGTCTGATAAGAAAACAAAATTAAACTGCCACAATTATCTTGCTAACCTAACCAAGAGACGATGAAAATAAATAATTGCTCATATTGACAGGTGTTATTTCTACCAGGAAACCTTGCAATACGTTATCTCACTGACAGCATTCACCAGAGAGCCATTGCTTCCTGTACAGATTTGAGGTCTAACTCTTTGGCTAAAAACTTTTGACACTGTTTACAGTTCTGGAAATTGGGAAAACAACAGAAACCAGAATCGATCTGTGAGGGAAAGGAATCAGCAAGTGCCAAACTATTCTCCCTCCACCTGAAGGCAAGGAAAGAAGAGAGAATCAACAGGAAAAAAAAATACATTTTTAAATATCACATCCAGGCTTACTTTACACATGGACCAACAGATAATCTCCCTATTTATGCTATACTCCTTCATACTCAATATTTTTTTATATTTTTCAGTGTGTTTCCTATTATTTGATCTTTTTGTCTTCCTCATTCTTGATACTCCATACTCTTTCATGCAGTAGTTTCCTATTTGCTCTCCTTGTGTAAATACCTCAAATTCCCCCTTCTTTCACAAAGCCTCCCAAATTGATAGCATTTATCCACTGAGTGCTTGCACAACTTGCACGGTGAGTTTGGGCAAGGTCCCTGCCTTTCAAAAACCTTACAGAACCATTTGGCCAAAAGATCCAAAATGCACAATGCTTTGTGCTCAGCAGCTCTGTTTATACTAAACAATTATGTAAGTTCCTGATTTCAAGAGCCACTGAGCAAACAAACCTTCCAATGGTTACCACCAAAGTACTCTGATTCTATGTATTTTGTTGTCAGATACTCAAGGTATTTTAACATGAAAAAGTGCTTGTTCTCATTCATCATTTTCTACCTCAAAACACCTGCAGTTTTGCACTCCAGCAGTATTTAAGAGCATAGGACAGGAAGACCAAGGGAGAAAAACAAGAAATACACGTCAGATTAACAGATAGAAAACACAGGAGGTAAAGATAAGCTGCATCAGGAAAGAGTATCCAGACAGAATAAACTGCATGGAAAGATGGATCAGACGGAGACACAAGTCGAAGCAGCCAGCCAGCAGTGGAGTGCTTTTTGCACCATCTCCAAGGAGCAGAGCCATTTGCTGTAATGCAAGGGTAAGGATATTTTGCCTTAAAAGCCAGATTTTAATCTGCAGTGCAACATATCTGGACAGGTATTTTAAGGTCCACTCCTATCTACGGTATGATTTTATAACTTAAGCAAAAGAGATGCTAAATTAAAATGGGAAAGGGATATGCACACTAATAAAATCTAAGGTACTAGGAAGGGAAATAGGAAAAAAAGCAGAGCACACTGCATGCAAGCATTATGTTTTTTAATCTTGATTTATAGTTATAAATTTGAGAAAATTATGAAATTAAGGTTTCTGACATCTATTTGCTTGGAGACTATGACACACAAGACACTAGAAAACAACTTGCCTACATTCTTGTGGAATATACAGGCAACATCAAGAGACTTAATACATTCTAAAACAAAACCTCTTCTCAATTAAAAGTCATAAACATACCATGTAGAATTGTTACTAATATTGTCCTGGTTCATACAGGTAGCACCAATAAATCTTTCTCCCTCGAGTCAAACCTTTCCAAAAAGTATTCACTCAAAGAACTATCTACATTAGAACAATATACAGCTCAGCACAGTTGCAATTCCTGATCCAGTCAATGACTTGAGATTAAAATGTGATTCCCAAAAAAGAAAAAAGTACATATCACAAAGAACATTCACACTACAAAGATGATATATCTATAAAGATTTTATGTTTAACTGATACTGTAGCATTATGTAAAACATGATTTCTTTGGAAGTTTATATTTTGTTTTGAAAATAAGCAATACAATGCTCATTACAACAAAGAACAAAATTCAAAGGAACATTTCATGCTAAATGCTTTATGTTCAAAAGGATTTGTGCTCTATTTTCTCTGGAACTTTGCAGTGAAACCACCAATAATAAGAATGTTCATTATAACTTCGGGAAAGTGTGGAAAGAGACATTTTGATCCAAAGCAAGGCTTGGCCCACGTTAGCTAAATATGTATTTAGACCACACACAGTGGTTAATATTTGCCAAAGAATGTAGCTGGTGTTCTGTTGGTTTTGGGTCTGCTTTTTTTTTTTTTTTTAAACAGCAACCAGGTCAAAAAGACAGTATATATTTTAAATAAACTAAGAGGAATGCAAAAATGTTTAAGCTGCATCTCCAAGACCTCATCAGCTATTAATTTAAATGTCTGCTGGAAACAGTACACAAAATCATACTTCATGAAGTTTTGAAATCTAGGGTCATCTTTCATAACAAATAATCCAATAAAACTGAAGTTAACCTCAGAGTGACTAATTTCAACTACAATAAAACAAAAAGCAGTTTACAGACTAGCTAAATATACTGAAACTTTGAATATCTTTCAGACTCAACCAGCACATTTACAGAAGAACTGGGCCTCATCCATCTGCCATCTAAACATCTACAAGAACTTATCAGATCTTCAGCACTAAACTTGGAGCAATTATTGGGCCCCATTCTAACTAGAGAGGAGCCGCTGTGTTTTGCACACACAGCTCTTTATGTCTTTAATCACAAGAAGCAGCCAGATCACTACTGACAGAATGAGATGGTTGGAGCTTTTTTGGTTTTGTTTGGCCTTTTCAACTACTTCCTTCTCCATAGTCCCCACTCTTGTTATCACTACACACACCTATTACTACTCATTGCAGATAAACATACACATTTTCTGCTGTGTTTTACAAAAGCACTAACATTATTTAAAGTGCTTAGTATATTTTTACAAATGTTTGAGTACTTGACAAGACACGAGGACTATTTCTTGGCCCACAACTGTCTTAGAAGGAGCAAACCACTATAGAAAAGGATAATGAGATGTTTTAAAAAGTGTTTTCTCCCAAGGTTTTTATTTTGGAAAGAAAATAGTGACTCATAAACGTGGAGGGTTTCTGGGAAATTCTATGAACTTGTTGGGTCAAGGAAATAACATTTCTCAGCCATAACAGAACACAAGCAAACTGAATATTAGTAACACAGGCTTCACAGAAAATCAGACATATAATTCATGGATCTTACTCATATCATATTAAAGTATGTATACTATTAGATTTCTTGTACTAATGTATTGTATTAATATTAAAGCTTTGAATCGGGAACAAACTCAAAACAGGTGATTCTCCAAAAGAAAAGCAGTTCTCTTAGTGTCTCTTTTGTGGACTAAGTTCTTAAAGGAAAGCAGAATTATGTTGTGATGAAGAACAAGCTGAATGTCAAGCACTAGCAAGCCCTCGCAGGGTCACTCATCCTGTCCACCACGACTCAGGCTACCATGGTGTCCCTCAAATTCTCAAATCCTGCCTGCACAAACTATGACAGATCCTGAGGCAAAAATAAATATGTCCTATACCCATATAACCACAGAAGCAGAGTTCTTACTCTGTAATGCCTAAGGAAGAATACAAAAATATGACAGTGCCTTGAGATACTCTCCTACACTCTAACTCAAGTTTTAGGCTCGGGACATTCAGATTCAGAGATGGTTACCTTGGTACTACGTAACAGCTCTTTTTATTAACTTGCCTTTAATTAATTTGACTAATTTCTCTTTGATCCACATGGTCCAGAAAGTTAAAGCTTTGCTATTTACTTCTGCAGAAGTGTTCAGATCCCACTCCGATTCACAAGCTTAATTTGAACTGTTCTTGCATTAGAAATGGTGTTCTGATAAAATAACGCAGAACCAGAAAAAGATAGAGAAAATCTGAGTTACACCATTAAAGTGATCACATTTATTCAGTTAAAATGCAGAAACCTAAATCTGCACAGAGAACGAAGCTGTATCAACTTCAAGAGAAAAAAAACTTTCACTAATCTGAACAAAACCTCTAGGATTTGACTCATTATTGGTAATCATTCTAAATTTTCCAATCTTTCTCAAGCATTCTTAAAGAAACAGATCCTCACCACAATTAATATCATTTGCAGATACAAAAGCTTAAGTAAGTACATTTGCACAATACATTATACTGCTTTAAACACAGCAGCAAAATAAAATGAGTAACTCTTAAGCTACCAGCAAATCGGATACAGAGAGCTTCAGCAAAAAGCATCTGAAAAATCTGCTTCCAGTCAACACAACTGAGCCATCTGCTTCTCACAGGTATCTGCCAGGAACGGGTTGCAAAACCATATTAACAGAGACTACAGAGAAATACTTAAAATTCAATTTAAGCTCATCAGTCACTTCCACAGTCCTTCACATACATGTGGAAAGAATCCTCCACCCATCTCTTTGAAGTTACTGACTTGTTTAAAACCTGCTAGAAAAATGGCTACAACTACATTAAGCAGATTTGCTTTAAGCTACCTTTGTTAACGTTGCCACAAAGCTTTTGCAAGGATACACCACGCAGCCTTTACATGCCCTTCACCCAAAAATATAAGTTTTTCTTCCCTCAGTAATCATTTTAATCACAATTTAAATTGCTGTAAAATACAGCAATATCTCTGTGCTCTCCAATTTATTAATGCTGGATGACTACAGTTTTGGACAATATCAGATGTATCAATTTACCTATAAATAACCATCTATCATGTTTCTGTTCACCAGCTGTTCCATTGCACACAGCCTAAGCCCATTCTAGATGCTACACGTATGACCAACTTTGATAATATTTCTTTTTTCCAGTTTCCCAAACAGCCGATTATTAAAACTCCCCACTGCTTACGCAGAGTGAAGGATGCTGATAACCTCAGTGGAGATATTACCCTTATACAGATGTGCAAATAATACCTTCTCAAGGGGTTAATGCTATTACTGTTATCTATTTACATTGTTAAATAAGTATAAAGAAAAATCCCAGAAACAGTTTGAAGTTTCTTATTGGAAGGCTATAATGAATATCAATACAAGGTTAAACACTTTTTAAAATAACTATATAGTCTTTCATTCTGTGTTCAAAAAAAAAAGACTAAAAAGATTGATCATTCCAATAATGTCAATGTAAACTAGTAATGCAAGTGCATAGTTCAATATGTAGCCTGAAACTAATATATTTTAGAGCTTACTTTATATTTTTAAAAATGCTATATTTAAAAAGAGATTTTTCTTTTGCCTTTTAATACAAATAATTTCCAAAGAATTTAAATAAACTACTTGGATTTCTGTTAAAGATATTATACAACCTGTCATCTTAAATTTTAAAGGAAGAACACACGTAGAACATCCTAGCGTATCAGTAAAATATGTAATTCTGAGTTTCAATAATATTCCCAGATTTCCAGTTCTGATCACACTAAAGCATGAGCAATCCTGTAGCAGAAATCATGCTCCCAAACAGCATAAATAAAAGCAGAGAAAGTTATGATGCTCTAATCACTGTTCTGAATGGATATCAATTTATTTTGAGACACTGCCTTTAAAAGTAAGAAAAGATGACATGGAATAAACCCAGTTCTGGATAAATTCAGGGTGATTACAGATGTAAGCTTTTATTTGTCTCGTTTTTACACCATTCCCATAGGATGTCACTATTGGTCTGCTTCAGCAAGGTGTGTGAGTGACGGACTTGGCTCGTTCAGTACTCTGTGCTCCAGAAGGCAACATGAGGCACGTATAGAGGTTTTGTTTGTTTGTTTTTATAAATAAGATTGCAATAAAGACTTATCACTCTCAGTTGACCTGTTACAAGCTTTATATTTACTGACCTATAAAGAGTTAAAATCTGTTATGGTCCTTCCACCTTGGAAAACAAGAACACTAACAAACCTGGAAACAGCCATGTTACTACCAGCACATTGTGCCTATGAAAGGAGCAAACGCTTCATCAAAAGGCACTGAAGTATTCTCTTCCCTAACTTCCTACATTTGCACCCTTTAGGGCTATATAATTTCTTTTCCAGAAATTCAGGTCATTCGATAGGTTTCTTTCTAACAACACAGTGACATCTCGTGGTGACACTCAGAAATCCTAGCTCAGGCACATCAGCTCGCTTTCTCAGGAAACAGCTCACAAGCTTACCGCTCCTAACACAGTCCAAACCTACCAACGTCTGTTGCTGTAGTCAAGTACCATTTCTGTATGAAGTGGAATCAGAGATCCCACGATTCAGCTCTTACGGTCATCCCTGCAGAGAACACCACATTTCTCTGCCTTCAGCAGATCAGTCCACACTGCAGTGTGGCAGCCAAATACATAATGAAAGTTTTCAGCTGGGAAGCAACTTTCCAGAACCGTGCATTCCTAGAAAAAATCCTAGCAAGAAAGAAATTACATCAATAAGAAGAAATATCATCTAAACTATAGCAGACCAAATTTAGCCTTCGCATACTAAGCAGCGGAACTGAACTTACTTAGCCAACAGGAGACTTGGGTTCACTTACACCTAACTGTACTTTCAAAACTGACTTTCTAAAAGTAGATTTTTCAGTGTTTCAGTTCTGATTAGTCAGTACATTATGCAGAACAGTGATCTTTCTCAAAGTTGTGTTTGGAAGCTTTTCTTTATGCTTTTTTATTGCAAATATATTTGCCTCAGCAAGGTAGAACAAGAAGGCTCATATTGCAAACAGATTAGAAAAAGTAATAAAGACAGGTGTTTTGTTGGGTGCTTTTTTTCCCTTCTTTCTAGGATTTTACAGTAAATATTTCTTGTTACAAAAGCAATGTGAATGTTTTGTGCAGTCCTTTTGCCTATTAGCACTGCTTAACAGATAGTAACACTTAATGAACAATGTATTTGTAAAGTGCTGTACCTAAAACAAGGCGTCATCAGCAGAAAACAGAGAAGAAAATTTCCCATTCTTCCATTACCATATATGCACTGTAACAATAATGAAGACCAGGTGCACACATGTGTGAGTTATTTTATACAAGAACAGCAAAACTGTCACTGTGGTCAGCAGTCTGTGAAGAATATAAACTAGAAAAATTACAATGTTGCAGAGGAAAAACCCCTAAAGTAATTACTGAAGTTTATTTAGCAGAATATGCACCTTTGCTGCTCTTCAGGTATTAGTGTTACAGTTTGCGTTCTCCAATATTTCAAACAACTGCCATCTCCCACCTCGCAGTTTAAGCCAATTATGCTAGCTTCTATTGTGCTTCAGACTGAACTTAAAGCCAACAGGAAAATACTCCATGTCAACAACCCACTGATCCTAGATATAATACCTCCGTTGTTCTGCTCTACGTTTTCTAAAAGAGCCATTCAAAATGATGCACAATGGGCCCAGTGCTCTAAAAACACAGAAATCAATTTTCATTCACAAAATGAGGGATGTAATAATGCGCTCCTGCAACTTCACTGAGAAAACTCTGCATCTTGCAATGCAATGGTTTTTCACGGTTGCAAGGCAGAGCTTAAGACTGAGATGAATCAAAATCCATAGAGCATATAATCATCCATTGCTTTTGAAGAGCCTCAAGACCTCTAAGACCATCTGATCACTGTTTTGGTTTCTGGCTCATGGCTGCCACGGACACCTGTAAGAAGCTACATGACAGGCATGATCACCAATACTGAAGAGGCCAACAACAGAAACATCCTGCTGCTAAAAAATAAAGTGTACTGAAGTTTGGCCGAGAGCCTTATCAATGACAAAACTCTATTCTTTTGCACTGGGTTAATCCTATCTCATAAATCACATATTGTTTCTGTAACTGCTCACTGTATACATCTCTGTATATATTCTTGAAAATGCTGCTATACTGTAATGCTAGTAAAGTCCTGTCAAACTGCTACCAGCTGTCTGAGCTCCAAGCACACTTCAAATGGCTGAAGGGATTCACTTGCTGCCTTGCACTTTCCCGCACCTTGCCGTGGTTTAAATCATCCTATCCTAAACTATCAAAATTCACATCAAGTTTAAGGAGTCTAAAAACAACCAGATCTGGAATTTTTAAAGAGCCTCAGAAATTCCCTAGGCCAACTCTCTTTAAAGTGCCCGTGGAATCAATCAGTTTCTTTATCAATTAGGGAAAATTAGACAAAAAACCAACAGATGTAAACACATGATGTCAAGAGGCTGGAACCAAAGGGAAACATGACAAACCCAGCTGTAAAAATAGTCACAGAAAGAAGAGTGGTCACACAGGAGTTAATAAGAAGCCTACATAAATTATAAAGCATATATTACAGCTTCTCATTTCAGGCGTGATACCACAAATCTTAATCATGCAAAGAACTGCTTTGTTTCCTCATCAAAAGACAGGGAACTATAGGGAAGTTTTAGCTCATTTAACTCATTGTTAATGACAGCGCAAGAATTCTTTCATCAAAATAATTTAAAGTAATGTATTCATTCCTTTATATCTAATTAAAAATATCCTGGAGGGCAAATCCAGATAAACCCACAGTCACCTTGGTGCAGATAGGTTAGGTCTCAATATGCAAACTCCACAGGCTTCTGAACACAGGATGAGAGAGAGGATACAGAAAGTCTGTGCAAAGGAGTCTGCACTAACTCGCCACACAAAACAGCTCTGTCAAAGTGCATTCCATGTAAGTGGGGGACTTAATGTTAAGAGAAAAGGGGGAAATCATGATTATTCAAATTGCCTGATCATTTCCCATCTCCAAAAGTTGACATGGAATGGGAATGAAAGAAAAACTGCAAGTAATTCCAGTACTGCTCATCACTGGAAGAAAAACAAAATGCCTTCCACATCCATCTGAGGCTTCACATGCCCAATCTAGTGACTGAATAACTAAACCAGACATGATTTGAAATAGGTTCAAATACACAGTTAAGCTATTTGAAGAGCAATGTCGATTCCTCCATTTTCTACAAGCAATAGCCTTTTAACAAATTAGCAACGTGTAGAGGACAGGCCATGCTGACAGAGGACAGAAGTTGAAGGGAAAAGGTAACTATACAGTAAGTTAATTTCTCAAACAGACTAAATGAAATATTAAAAAATTATTTTCTCTTTAAAAGTGATCCTGAAAACCCTAATCTGGATGGCAAGGTTTTCACTATGCTTGTACATAAAAAAACAGAAAACTCTACCCTTTTGGTAATACATTTCTTAAGACATACAGAGATATTTATTTAACTAAGCAGCTGAAGTAGTTCAACTAGATTAAAATACAACTATGCATTCTGGCATGTTTGCATGTATATAATTTCCAGGGTTTTTGTGTGTGCCCGTCAGGAAGGCTGTAGATTCATGTTTATATTGGCCAACAACCTGAACAAGTTGGCAAATCAACCACCTTGGTGTGGCTCTGAGCTGTTAATTAAGTTTAGATGTATTATGAAATCATACTCTTACAAGCTGGTTATGCAAACTAAACAGTAGGAAGGACTGGAAAGCAGCTCCCAGGACTGAAGTCATCATCATCACCATCAGATATAATCTCTCAGAGATGCAGATCACAAAATAATAAGTTTTGTGTTCAGGCAATGAAAGCATCAAATAAAACTGTTAGTTATTGTAGCGTATGGAAAGGATTAATATTAGATATCTTAAATTGCTAATTTAGTTTCTTGTTTTACTTTCTCTTGTAAGATTCCAGAAATTTGACATTTTAATAATCGCTACTACTTTTTTTTATTCCCCTTCAGCACCTCCAGAGCACTACTGCCTTCAACTAGGGCAGCTGAAGTGTTCCTAAAGACTACAACATTCACCTTTCTCCTTCACAAAAGATTGTGTATGGTGCCTATTCCTCGTCTTGCAAAGCATTCATCATTTCATAGATTAAATCCGAGATTTTCTGAATACCTGATTTTTCCACAATAGCAGAAGTCAGGCATTATTTCATAACTACAACACACTGTGATGCATCACTGATATAAAACTCGGCTACTACATTTCAAAGGCGTTTACTTCTTTTTATTTCCAGGTGATATCCACCAATCACTGTACCTACCCATGGGTATCATTTTCTGCTTCTGAGAGTAGCAATACAGAAATAAATAACAGATTTTTAGAATTTGTATTAGAAAACTGACCACAGGCCATTTTTTCTTACACATGACCATTTCTCTGCATACCCTTCTAAACAGCAGCCCCAGAAGCAGTTATGTGTATTATAAAGTATTGCTTTAAATATATCATTCCTCAGACTTTTAAAAGGTAAATGAAAATTTATGTACTTACAAACCAAAGTACCAAGAGAAAGCTGGAACTAAATGAGGCTTATCAAAAGTAATACAAATGTCAAAAATTTACTTGATTATAAAGGTTACAACCCAATTATCTGCTTTCCTACAACATTCTAAACAAAGACACTATCAAATAAGGGCTTTTGACCTTCTATGTCTTCTCCACTTTGCTAGGGAAATTTGCCTCCTAGTCCATCTTTTTCATTCTTTTCAGCTTCAGATCTTTAACTTGCCCACATTCCTAATTGGAATGCTTCACTCACCTCTCATTTGGTGTGATATTGTCCCTCTCACTGTACTGTCCCAGAAGCTCAGAGGCTGGGAGCTGGAGTAGGAGGATCTAAGAAGGTAACTTTGATTAAAGGAGGTGTACTCCTTTCCCATTTGATAAATGGTTTTGTTAACTCAAAATTTACCATCAGTTACCTTAATTATAAGCAGAAACTCAAACATCAGTCTACAGCCATAATTCCAGATATAATCAAGAAATAAGTATAAAAAATGGTATTTTACTCCTCCTAACTTCTCTCTATAAAATGTTGTATCAGTCATGGACATATACTGCTTCAGCTCATTATTAAATCTGAAGTGATTTGTTTCTCAGGAACTCTAATAGGGTGTTTCTGTAGTAGTATACAGTGCATAACAGATTGCATTTTTTTAATATCAATCCAAAAAATTGAACCCATTGTCAGATATAAAGCACATTAAACAGTTTTAAATTCCTTTACAAAAGTATTTCAAATGAGGGAACAAGGAGTGAAGGTTATCTACGGTTCGTCATCTCTTAATTTCAATTCTGTGTCAATTTAACACTAAATTCACTAAATCAGTATGAAGCAGCACACACAGAAGCGCCTTATGTGCACCAGATGACTTCTGTGTCACTCAGATAAAGAATGGGTACACGCTGCTGACCAGGATCACTACCAGGAATACTCTGTGCAGTACTGCCATTCCATTGCTTTTGCATCACTGGAACTCACCCTCTTAAAACGTAAACAAACTGCTCATTCGCAAAAGTGAGATTCACCAAGTTAAAAAATTAAGTTGTACAGATCAGAAATGTAATCACGGGAGACAAGCTCTGAGAGTTTTTCAATCACTGTGGAGCTGCATCAATTTAAAGTCATGTTACATTAAAGAGAAAAACGCCTGGGAAAGTCTCCCAGTTGTCACTTTAGATTAGATTTGTTGTTGTTATCAGACTGTGCATTTGTAGGCTTTTTTACATTTTAAAGCTATTGCTTCATGCAGCCACACAGTGCATAAAGAAACACGTAACACGCAACTTCTTAACCAGATTGCCGAGAGATTAGGAATCCACACAAATTAACTGCTAGTCTACATACAAAAAAAAAGCATGCCTATTAACACTTGAACTTTAGCAACCTTAGAGTTACAGGGAAGCAATCCAGCCTAACCTTTCTACTTTCTCTTTTTTCTGATTCAAGTAGGTCCAGCTTCCAAGTGAAGTCCTATCATTTATGTTCACAGAGAGGTCAAGAGAAATCCACAAATCTTTAGTTCTTCCAAAAATAAGAGTGAACATTCATTCTATGAAGACCTGCTGTTAATAGCTATCTAAATTGCATTTTTTTGTTGCCTAGGCTTTTATCTACTGTAATGGGTTTACTTGCGTAAATATTACATTAGAATGGTTCTCAGAATTAGGTTTTCATATCAGACAACTAAACACTATCCAGAAGATGGAAGATTTACCTTCATGAAAACCGCAAAATTTTAGTTCATTTCTGCATGATTTCAAGCTGATCTCTGATTTATTATAATTACTGATAGTCAAGCTGTCACATAAAGGATTCTTAAACATTACTGTATGTAGTCACATTACCAAATACTTTCTCACATCAACAAGTGCAGCAAAATTTCTGAAAACACTGCTGGACATTACTACCTCAAGCAAATATTCAAGATTCATAGAGCAGAGTGATTTTATTTCAGTTGCATAAAAGCACTCTGGGTGTTGCAATTATAGCTTCTAAGAGGAAGCACATTTTTTCCTCAGAGTTTTTAAAAAGCACTCACAGTGCTTCTTGCTTTTCTACTTCATTTTTTGGAGTCACAAGACATTTACCATTCTAAATAGACCTCAATAGTATGTGGAAATTAAGTTATTTGAAGTCATCTGTATTTTCATACTAGTAAAGACTGTCTTCCCACTACTAAACTGCTACTGTGAAAGTTTTGTGCGTGGCCTGCATACAACTGTGCTGAAACTCTCCCACATCTGGAGGCATTCATGGCCAGGCTGGATGCAATCCTGGGCAGTATGTTCTAGAGGCTGACAACCCTGCCCATGGTAGGGGGGTTGGAACTGGATCATCTTTAAGGTCCCTTCCAACCTAAGCCATTATTTGATTCTATGATTTAAGTACATAGGAGCCAGGTATTAGGATAAAAACAGCACTCCTAGTCTTTCTAGACGCTACAGGGGAGCCAAGACAGGCCAAACCAATCCAACCTCTAGGATAGACCTTTCCTCTCCAAGAAAAGAAAAGACAATGCACCAGTATCAAATGGCATTTATAAGTTTACCACTTGAAATCTGCCACGCATATGAAAAAGAAGTCCAGAGATTGACATGTAAGAATAGGTAAGTCACAAATAAGCAAGCTTTGGGCTCATGCTGGTTATTCTGAAGGTGGACTTTAAGCCTTGCACAGATCAACAAAAGTAAGAAGAATCTCACCCTGAAGCATGACAGCTTTAACAAGCTGTGTCTTAGAATAGTACATCTTCAATCTAACACCACAGTCCTAAATCTGTTCTGGTTCTACAAATGCCTCTAGTTATTTCATTTTATTTTATCAGTGAAGAAAATGGAATAAAAAGTATTTCATACTTAACACCAAACAGACCATGTTATCCCAGAAGACATGTTTAAATAATTTAGCTGTTAAAAGAATCTTTAACTATAAATGTACTAAATTCCAGCACAAAAGATTAACTACAAAAGAAATTAACACTGCCTTAGGAAAAAGAGATAACATTTTTCTAAAGCATTTCTAAAGCTTTTTGATATGCTACTTTTTAGAATCATATCTGCAGAGAACTAATATTTTTAAATGAGACTTTTGGAGCTGCTCAAATTTCAAAGTAACATTTGAGCAAGTTGGAGAACTCTGTAGAATTTGTTTTGCCTACCTTAAAAAAAAATCTGTACACAATCTTCATCCACTTAAGAGACTATACGCCTATGAATCAATTGAGCAATAATAAGAAAATACTCAAATAATATTAACCTAAAAAAATGCCACTCCTGCCTCTATCAATGACTTTGTCACATCATATCAAAGCACAACATTTTCTCCCCTCAACAACTTAAGTTTCCAGGGTTTTATCACCAGTCGAAGCAGTCTGTTTGCATTCTCCAATACAAACTGACAATCTAGTGATACAGTACATTAAAAATTCTCTGTAGTATTGACTG
>JANHGO010006221.1:0-21731 GCA_024606505.1 Aquila spilogaster
CTGGACGCCTACCTGTGCAACCTGGTCTAGGGAGCCTGCTTTGGCGGGGGGGTTGGACTAGATGATCTCTGGAGGTCCCTTCCAACCCCTACAATTCTGTGATTGTGTAATCTTCACAAGCGGATAACAAGCAGATGTTAAGTCAAAAAAAAAATGCAATAAAAAAAAAAAAATTCTTCACCATTGAATATTTTTCATTGCTCCTTGTCTTTCTAGTCAACTAGACTACATCAGTAACACTGATGTAGGATTTGTTTCAGCCAGGGCTGACACATGAGCAATGTGCAATTATGTGAAGTGCCTGATTAAGTGTGCTAGACTCTTTAATGACTCTGTGTTATGCAAAAAATAAAATAAAATAGGTCATGTTGACTCTATCCTGCTATTTGGCACTGTGTCATCCCTGCCACCTGCTCATTCACTGGCAGGCCAGAACAAGACGATGCATTCCAGCAAATGGATATCCAGAAGCTCAATCATTCAGTCAGTAAAGAAGGCAGAAGGAAACAAACACTCTTGAGAAACTGTCCCAGAGGGATGGTCCCGCTCAACTCCCGGGGCTCCCAGCCAGTCATTCCATCCTTCGTCCCCTGTCTTCTCCATCTACAGAGTCATAGTACTGTGTACATCTGGGTGGCCTTGTGTACTCTGGAAGATGATGTATTTGAATACTTGACTAGATTCAGAATGATAGTGCTGGAAAGCACTGATTTTAACTGTTCATTGGCTAATTTTCAGGTCACACTTCCAAAGAATGTGATAACTTGACTTAGTAGTGGCATGGGATCTTTAAAGAAGGATATGTAGCAGAAACACTGTTTTTTTTTTTTTTTATAGAATTTACTATTTAATATCATTGCTATTATGTACTCTGGTATACACCATCTTACGCTGAATATTTAAAGAGGGCAGAAATAAACCCTATCACCAAGAAAAAATTCTAAGAAACAAATGCTGGCTTTTAAAAATGTCATTCCTTCTAGAATTTGTTTTCCTTTAAGAAACCACAGTATGATCTAAACGAATTGCTGCAATTATGGCTCTGATTCAGAAAAGCACTTCTGCAAATATTTAACATAAGCATGACTTGGCATGTATACTCTTGAATGCTGGATTATGATGCTGTAACTGAAGATAGAAACCCTCTATCTTTTATTTAGTACACAGTAAAACTCTCAGAAGTCATTTCAACAAATAAGTCACCTTTGGCAAATACACATTCAGTATCATTGTCTACTATGCAAATGAGTTCACAACACAGTTTTTCCCAGCTTTTCTTTCACTGATCATGAAATAGTCCTGTTATACAGATGAATACTATTTTATCAACTAGCAATTACAGATGTAATCTCTAGCAGAGATTTTGAAAGCACAGTAAATGTTTATAACAGAAATACTGCAAAAAAAAATTGGAGATAAATGTCCAAAGTCTGAGTGTCTAGGTTGAAGCCCTCAAGCTACATTCAGCTTTCTTCTATCACAAAATGTTTTTTCCCCAACTTGACTTTTAAACTTCTGTATTTTGACAGCACTGTGAGGTAAAGGTCTTCTCTGACTCATTAACTTTCAACGTTCTACTCTCTGCTCTTATGTTTGAAGTTTAAGAATTAATGTGGCGGGAAAACCAGAATCACACCATGATTTACTGCCAAAGTCTTTCACTTTTGAGTAGGTCCTCAGATTTGAGAGAATCTTTATAACTAATATTGAACAGTGAGAGTCTACAAATAAAATACATAGGAAACAAGAATGTAAAAGTCTTGTACTACCTTGCACATGAGGTTGTACAGGAAACAAGAATTTATGCAGATTGTAGATTGGATGCAAATTGCACATTGTGTGGTATTATATCACTTCCTGTTCCTGTGCTAAAAATACAAATTATTACAGCTAACATATCATGAATATTGTTACTGCTTGCTTCAAAGCTCTGTGTCTGTTACCAGTCACTTTTTTACCCCTTTTATGAGACAATCAATAGAACTTGTCATGTTTTTCCTTTTTATGGATCATAGAGTTCTTATCAAATATTCAGTGAACTATATATTAATGGACAAACTGGGGAGTACTAGTTTTTGCTCACCTTGAGTCCTTGTGAACAATTAGACTTTAAAATACAACTTTGCAGAGATTTAATTCTAGATTGTGGAATCTGTAAGGAATTTTAGATGCTCCTCAGCATCATCAGTTCTTCATCTCAAAGTGCTCTCGTCCATGAAATCCGCACTTAAAATCAAACGTAAAAGAGAATTCTAGGCTTTTTATACATTAAATAAGAATTTTTCATTCCACTTAGAGCAGTGCAGAAATGCAACTGAGATCCATCAAAGCATAAATTAATCTAGCTAAAAAGATTACATTTTTGCCAATTGTGTGATAAAATGTTATTTTTTAAAATCTGGTTGCAGATGAAATGAAGTTACTTTGGTCTGCCTCGAGCCAAGACAAACTGTTATTCTTATCCATAACTAAGGTTTTCTTTCATTATTTATGATTTTCTTCCTTAAATCCATCCAGAAACGTGCAATCTTGATTAACCTCCACATTTATGTTCCCAGCAAAGGTTGCAACATTTCCTTTGTAAGACTTTTAACATTTTCAGTCTAGCTACTGATGAAGATAAGTTCTAGCACTTGTTAGACAGGTTATAAATTTATATATGAGAAAATAGGAAAGGTTACTTATCTTTCTAGATCTTATAAAAACCACAGACTACTTTTTGTAACACTGCTTTTTCTGTGCATCATTTTTAATATCTTTTCTTGTTACCATCACTTGTTTATAAACCCATATTTGATCATATAAATATATGTATGATTGTACTTAAAATGTCATAGAACAAGACTTTCTTCACAGCCTATTTTTTGTATCATCCAATGTCATAGTAAAGTTTAATTCATATTTTTTATTATTATTATTATTTTGACATTTTTATGCAGCTAGCTGGCTTCTTCATTCTTTTTCAATAAAGCTGCAGTATAGAGACACCTGCTGGGAAGTGAATGAACAGAAACAAATGCAAATATTCATCCTAGGAATAATAATAAAAATAGAAATAATAGTATTATTCTTTTTTACAGTTTTTAATTTAATCTTATTTTTACTTGGTGTTTTTCATTTCTACACAAACCATACTACTGATAAAGAAAAATTACAGGCAGAGATATTCAATTTCAACATTCCGCCTGATTAATTATAACAGACCTTAAACCGTCAATGTGATTTCATCTCATTCCATGTATTTTGCCCTGTCAGTATTAATCACACAGAATCCTTGTGCTTGGGCCCAGGAGTAAGTACTGCCTTGTGTGAAATTCTGTGCATAACTTTTAAAATGTGTTATTTCAGAAAATGGAATGTTAGATCTAATTACTATATATAGCAAATGAATAAATAAATAAACAGACCATAAGAAAATAAAAACTAAAAAACATATTATTGACATATTGCTGAAATCACATTGCATTCAGTATGTTCACACAAATGAATGGTTAATGTTTAATTTTATTTAATCTTACATTGAAACTTTTCTCTCCTGTTAGATTATAATCCTCTATTCATCATATTATTCAGCAGACTTCATTAGTCTCAAAAGCCAGGCTAATATACTTGGCTAATAATTATAATTATTTCATATTGCTTTTCCTTCTAAAAAACACTAAGTAGGTTGCTCCAAAAGTAATTCATCCTATTTATTTCCATGGAAACTATGACAGATATAAAGAGTTTGGTAGAGCAAATTCTCAGCTATAAAACAATTAAACTTTTCACCATAGTCACAGTCATTAGCCACTTAGTGTGAATGAGCTCTATTAACCCCAACATAACTGCCTGTCCTAAAAGGACTACTTCTTTAGTTCCAGCACCACATGTTAAATCTAGTCTGAAAAATTCTTGTCTGAAATGAGTTTAATAATAGTAATTCACCAAAAAAAGGACTGGATATTACTTCTCCTGACTCAACCTCACTAACAGTAGGTGTTAACGGGTTGCTGAAAGAAGTTAGTGGAATAAGCCCTGAAGTGAGTGTTTATTCAGGATGAAGTACACTTCCAAATTGATGTGGATATTTCTTGCATCTGTATTGACACTTTCTTATAAATCTCATAGGTTATCATATCTATATATGAAATATTCTATCAATCAGACTGATGAATTCCTCAATCCTGGACTGCAAACATGAAACCTGAAAGGTAGGTGAAATTCCTGTCCTTCATAACAACAGCATACAGAGTAGAATTGTGTTCTAAAAGGGCAACAGAGAATCAAAGTCCAGCTGAGAGCTCTCAGTTGTTATATCTCGGTTGAGGTCAAAGTCGTTGTATTACTTAAGAGGTTGCTTTGTCCGCAGCAGGTGACCATGAATTGGTTTATTATGAAATCTTTTGAAGAGGATGAAAACTGCATTTTTCTTCAACATCAGCTGAAGGGGTTTGAGTTGTTTTCTTATTGCACCAACACGTTAAATAAAATCTAGTTTAAAGCATAATAGTTGCTTTAGGTTCAAAATATTGAATACAAATCACAAAATTCTTAAGTTTTTTTCGAAAAAAAAATATTTGACATATTTTTTCCAAAGCCATCACAATCTTTAGTGAATGAATCAAATGACATACATATATCCTGCGATTTACAAGTGAAAGAAAAAACTAAGGTCACTGGAAGACCTCATATATTGTGAGAAGATTTGTACCTATGAGCTGATTACTGAAGTGTAACCTTTTAATAAATGAATTTTATTTTTGAAATGGGAATGAAATATATGTGTTTTTTTTCTCATTTCTCAGACAAAAGCTAAAAGAAATTGTAGCCAAACTTAGTAAAGAGAGTGATGGACTTGGTTTCATCAGGATTAAGCTTTCAGATTATATAAACTACTGGTTAAATGGAGCGTGTTTTATTTGTGTCTCAGCCTTGTGAGAATCCTTTTCATAGAACTGTGTATGTGTGGATTTCTGCATGTGGATGGCGGAAGAACAACATGAATTATCCTGGAATGTAAAAAAGACACAATCAAAGTATAATACTCTCAAAATTTTCAGGAGGGCTGTAGTAAAACTGTATGTTTATTTAGATTCTTCAAACAACCATGCACCATTTTAGTCAAAGTAATAGAGGTTTTATAATGCAGGTAAAGTGAAATATCGTACCTAAGTGTGTAGCTATAGCTTTACACACACTTCTATATTTGACTTGAGCTTACCCATTCTGCTTACTAGTAGAATGGATTCAATACTTTTGTATTTATCTAAAATGTAAAAAAGCAGAATATTTATTGTTCTTATATCACCGGATTTCCATTCACAGTAACATTATTGATTATGATTAATTCTTGCATTGAAGTAAAAAGACACTCGGCACAATAATTATTAATTTGAAGTAAAAAATATTTCAGCACAAAGAACTAGAAAGAAATTAAGTACGGGAGGCATCAAATCAAAAGAATACTTATTTTATCTTTTCCATTCCTGGAGAAAGTCATGCTGGACTGTAGTTTTAAGCATGACTATACATCTGTTCTGTACTGTGCTGGTAGATTAGACTAGTTTTATTGTATTTATAAATACGTACACATAAATTCTTAAGATCTTCATTTAGAATAGTTCAAAAAAATCCCTCATTAATTTTTTCAATACTTTCAGCTACTACTAAGTTCAGCAGCAGGAAATAGATTTACTGGTGGAAAACCAAGTTTTTTCCTAAGTAAATATAAACATAATACAAATGCTTTGCACATTTCTCAGATCTCTAGAAAAGAACTCAGAAGAGAAATAGCAATTTTTTTTCTTTATTATTAATAGTTCCTTATTCTATCTCAATATAACAATTAGGAAACCCCAAGACTCAAAGCAGGATACAAGATAATACTGGGACTCTGATCACTTTTCTTTTAGGACAATTGCAAGCTAAGAATTCATTCTTTTTTCGTAGGGGGTTTGCTTTGCATTTTCTCTGAAGAAAAAGAGATTCAGTTTCCTACCAAGAATAAAAGTGCAGCTAGAAGAATGTACATGCTACATGCCTTAAAAAGAAGAACACAATATTTTGCTTCTTTTTTTGTGTTATTTTCTTTCAGTGACAGCTATTATCCAGATCACACTTTGGGTACATGTTTTTAAGTATATTAACAGATGTTCCTTATGTTATCTTAAAATGTTTGTAAGTATATATTGGCCTACACACTCTATGCTTGAGTTAATAGAGTATGTTCTATAGCTCAGTAAGGATTTATAAAACATACATTCATCCTGACATAAGAGTGGCAGTCATCGGATTCAGGATGTCTTACAGAAATGTATCCCTCTGGATATTCCTTTTCATGAAGAAAATTCACACATATAAATTCGAGTCTACCATTTTGAAACATTTCACAGAGCCAAATTACAGGGGACTGGAAGAGATCTTAGGAAACTTCCATGTACTTTCAATATTAATTAAATCAATTAAATCAGAAGTATAGGGCATTATTGCAATGAAATATTTCAGTGTTTCCAAAACAGAATTCGTCTAGAAGTGAGTTGTGGAAAAGATTATCTTTTTTAGCAGCCTCCATTAAGTATTAAGCAGGTTTGCCAGTACCACCAATGCAAGTTATGTTTACACTGCAGTTCTAGTCAGGACTGTAGAATGTGTTGACATACTTCGTTAACAATCCGAGCTCAGATAATGATACCCCTAGCAGCAGATTTACTTAGATGGCTAGCCAAACCCAGGTTATGACTAGGGTATATGAGCTGTTGTCACTTCCACCTATTTCAACCTACAGAGACCTGCTAATCAAGCAATGTATGTCTGTGTCCATTTGTTTTAGAAATTATATAGATCCATGGTAATTAACCATACATTAACACATGACATATAACTAAAAATATTATAAATATATTTATTATATCATTATAAAATATATAGTAATATCCTTTAAGATTGAGTATCTCAAGACTATATACAGTTAAAAGAAAAGCTACATGCTGTCAAATATACATCAGGTCATAGAACAGGTATGTTGCTGCACAGATATAACTCGTAACTCAGATATACATATACATATAACTCTAGTGCTGTCTCTCTTCAATATTAATTCAATATTATTAATATGTGTTTAGGACAGTCACAGACTAATGTTTTTAAGTAGTTTTTGTTGAATCTAATGATTTGTGACAGCAAAGTATAGTGAGGGCATACTTTAAATTGCAGAGGTTCATTTGCAAACTGCAAATAGTGCAAGGGGCAGGTTTTTTCCCAGCTATCAGCAGCTCTGCTATTCATAATGCCATTTCTGTAACATTAGTAATGATGGTCTTAACACAAAACAAAATCTCCCATAACTCAATAATGGAAAAAGGATCAATATGGCATTGACACTTTCCAGTTTAGCAGGAAGACCTTTAGGTCTGCAGGATTAAAATAAGAAAAGAGTTGGAAGTTACCAGTAATATGTTGAGTGGAGGAAAGAGATGAATTTATGTAGAAAGCTACAATTGAATTGCTGAGTGGACTACCTGAACTCAAAGTAATTTTAGATTTGAAGTAATTTTACCAGGGCTGGTCCAAAATTAATGCCTCCTACTATGTTGGCCCTTGAAGTCAGAGGTGGATGTTGGTGGTATGGCAGTAGAGATTGAACCTCCCAACAATATTTCATCAAACACCATTATTGTGCAACAGATGTCAGCAGTGAAGCAGTCTGACAAAATGGTATCTGATATGGAAATGCATGTGAAGCAAAGGTGTGGAATTGAATTTCTTCATGTGTAGCTAATTACTTAGTTAACAGTTTTTAAATCATCTTTTCTGTCAGTATTTAAACCATAGAAAATGAAACTTCTGTTCTTCATTTAATTATTTTATGGTCTGTTTAGGTGTTCTAATCCTATTTTCAGCAGGTATGGTGAAATAAAATTTTTCTTCTCTGCAGTTGTGCTGACCTGAAGGAACTTATATGTGGCCAGAGGCCAAAGTCCACAGGCTGTTTACATGGAAAAGAACAGCTATATCAGAGTGTTAATTTTTTTTCTGACAGGATGCAGTTCAGTGACAGTGTTCTAGGTAGAATTTCTAACTTATTTACACGTCTCCAGTTTGAACCTCAATTCATCAAGACAGGTGAGATGGATTTCATCTATTTCTTTTTTTTTTACTTCCTTCAAATACTTCCTAGCAACAACAATAAACAAGGGTTTTAAATAACAGAATTTTATATAAAAATTATTTAGTCTCAATTAATTAATCAAACTGCCTTTGTGGTCAGTAGAGAGAGAGGTAGGCACTTTCAGAGGGCAACTGCTGCTCTCCTAAAATGTGTCAAATATTCTGGAATTAGTGTTCCCTTTATCCTTTAGCTCAAGGGCTGACCATGTGACAAGTTTAGAACGCATGTCTAATGTGTTGTAAAATGGCTAAGGACAAATGAGATAAAACATATTTCCAGTCCATATTTCTGTATTGGACCATTCTGCAAAAGAGGAGTAAGAGTTTTAGAGCTGTGAGTAGAGCTTGAATGTTGCTGTCCAAGTGAATAACTGCCTAAGGCAGATAGAAATCTAAATATAACATGTAACACATACTGCCCAGAGCCTATTCTGAACTGGTATATAGTGTAATAAAAATAAGTCCCTAAAAACAGATAGAAATTATAACTATTTAAACTTATCTCTACACTTAAGGTAGAATGCCACTATTTAGGTGAGATTTCTTTGGCAAACATTCGGTTATTAGACATTTCTTTGGTATATAAGCAGTTTAAAACCTGACATCATTCAGTAATACCATTTTGTCAAGTATATATATGAAGATCTTTTGAGGAAATTTCTCAGACAATTTAAATGAATATTTCAAGACATGAGAAATAGTTAGAGCTCTAAATAAAGAGACAGTCAAGTTTTAGAGCTGGAACTGAAGTAGCAAAAGCAGTAAGGCATTAATTAATTGTTATACATTACAACAATATGAAAATCTGACAACTCAGCTGTCCAAATTGCTGTACATGTGCTACTTTGATTTTCATAAAATCACACACATACATTCAGATTATAAGCTTACTGAGAATTCTGTAAACATGACAAAATATCAGGTCCAACAGAAAAATTTCAGGATAGGGAAAAGTTAACATCATACACATGGGGAAAAATAGACATGCAAACTACTGAACATTACAGCAGAAAGAGAGAGGTCTGAGAGAGGTCTGTAAACTATAAAATCAACTCATTTAAAGTTGTTGGAAGGACTACAGAGAGTCACTGAAGCTTTCAGGAACCATCGGTACCAGAAGACAAGCTTGATTTTGTTTTTTTTTTTCTTTCTTTTTTCTTTGCAAAATCTCTTACAGTGTGTTTACAGTACTATTTAGTACATTCAGAACCTCCCTGAATCTAACATTAGACTTTGTGCCAAACTAAGTACAGACAAGTATATCAAGGTTTTTTGTATATTATTTGTAAAAAATGAGGGAAATATACAAGCAATGTATGATGCATTTAACTATGCATTTAGTAATGTGCTACCTTTTAATCTAAAAACTCCTTAGACAATGATCAGTGTTTGCGCAAACATTTGTGACATTGTAGCAGCCAAACATTTCCAAATTAAAAAAAAAAAAAGAAAAAGAAAATGAGGTGGGGAGATCAGATAAGCAAAACAAGGATAATAAAAAATTAAAGGTTTTCTAAATTACTGTTGCCCGTGTCATTACATTTCATATTGTGCATGGAATCTAAATACATCACTTTGTTCTGCATGACAAGCAGAAGTGAGCATTCATACATTACTCAGCCACTTAATTAAGAGCCTGGGATATTTGCAGTTAGCAGAAACTAATAAGGGAGTCACATTTAAATTCAAATCACTCCTCAGGGTAGCTGTCTGCAGCATAAGCAAAGCTTACTGGCTAGATGTTCCTCTAAAGGCTCAGCTGAAAGCTCAGTTTCACTGTATTTGTGAGTAGAGAATAATGCTGTTTATGAATAAAGGTAAAATCTGTTTATTTGTAAAACAAACAACCAAAAAAAGCCCCAAATCTGATTTGGATTTCCAAAACCTATTTTTTTATTCAGTTATTTTTACTTTCCTGTATATCTCTTATTTTATAATTAATTAAGAATGTGATTTATGGCTTTATTAGCACAGTTTAAGAGGTTCTATAAAATGGTCAGCTTACTCTACATATGACATTTTAAGATATTTTGGAGGAATAGAAACTATTGCAGACAGTAAGCAGACATTCTTGCAGCCTCAAGGAAACATACCCAAACCCATGTATTGATACATTATGTGCCATGTACAGTTCTAAAAGCTTTAAAAAATGTAGTTTACTGTACTGCCAATTTTCTTCTGTTTCTCACTCTTGAGGAACTCATTTTATGTTTTCGTTGATAGTTGCAATACTGAAGGAATTTCAGTGATTTTTTCCTGCAATTGACAGAATAAGAAATATTTAAGTTGTCATTAGCTAGGAGCATTGTCATTAGCATGAATCTGCACCATTTACAGACCATTTCTAGTTTTCTCAGAATAATTCTAATCTCTTCTTTCACCTTACACTTGAGGACATCTACTTGAAGAAACAGTGAATCTTAAATCTTAAAAAATCCATCTAATTTTTGTCATTTGGATTAAAAATATGTCTCTAAAATAGGTTTCAAATGTTCTCTCAAAATAGAGATTGCTTATGACATTTCATAAACGTATGTTATGAGCTTTATATTAATTGGAATCATGTTACTTAAAATATTAAGACTATTTCATTGCATCTCTGAATTCTTAAATTTCAGTATAGGAAAATTAAGTATTACTATCTGAAAACTCAAAGGAGAAAAACCTTATTAATGATTTTTCTGATTTAAGATTTGCAAATAGGGCAAAAATGTCAATAGCTGGTTCATTACAAATAAAGCAATTTAAACTAGAAGTGTATTTGGGATCAATCAAAACAAAACAGCTAGAAATAGCTCAAAACTGGCCATGTACAAATTTTTGCCTTGTTTGTGCAAATTTATGACATTTGTCATAAATGTGAGCAACAGTGAATATTTTATCTTTATCTCTATGTGAAGCACTATGATGTCCTTATCATAATGGATGCATTCTTGCACAGCATGCAAGCATGTTTAAGCTAACTGTGAATGAGCTCAGTTAAAAAAAAAGACATTTTAACAACAGAAGAGCAGTGCTTCCAGCCTAGAATTGAATTACTGTTACAAACCATTATTATTACACTATTTGCTGCCAGTATAAAGCATACATGAACCCCATTGGCTGTCTCATCCTTATTTAAGTATGTATAATTGACAATACAAAGCATCTGTTCCTCTGTGACCTTTCCACATTTTCACTAAATAATTTTTTTTTCTTTTCTTCCTAAGTTATTCACCCAAGAATCTTTCTCCTGGTCTGAAGTTCAGTTGGTCTGAGACTCTCAGCCTCTGTGCTTAAAGTATAGATGTACTTAAAGTTTTAAAGATTTTTGAATGCTTTGGAACTTCAGTGATGCTCACATACTCTTTCTAATATATTTATTATTATACTGTTTGTTGTTTTATCACTTCTGTTTTACTATGCCACGTGTTGACCCCCAAATCATATCAACGAGATCTTTATTTTTGTATATGTTATTTTTTATATTGTTCTATAATGGCTTCAATGGCAAAGAAGACTCTTGACTCACAAATTCCTGGATTACCTTGTTGCCATAAAGAAAGTCAATGTCATTGTCAGGTTCTAGACTTTTAATTCTTGCTTACCTGGGGATGCCTGTGCAAGAGCATGCGCCCATACAAAGAAATGGAACAGTGCGGAGATGTTAGCATTAAGTGTTAACGAAGCCTGCTCCAAAATTAGATGTGGTTTAATTGCATCAGTATCATTTTGTGCACTCAGCATTTCTGAGTGGCCTGACATATTTCTGCAAATGCAACTTCACTCCAGAACTGAACTATTGCTTTCACATCTGAATTTTTATCACCACATTAGAGCTCCCTGGTGTGCCTATGCAGTATTGGCTGCAAACAGGGATTTCTGCATCCTATTCAAATCTGCAATTCAAGAAAGCCTTCTGAGGATAGAGATGTATTCTTATTCTTCCGTTGTTCATAAGTAAATAGAGGAACAGAGAAATGAAAGTTAAAAATGTCTTAGGACATCTTTTTCAGCCTTATACTTCTGTCACCTGCAAAAGTTCTATTTGCCTAATAGCGTTTGATTACAGTGAAATCAGCAGTGCAAGTATGATGAAGTGAGAATTTGACTCAGAGCAAAGCTTAGAAGAGCTCCCCTAGTAGAACTATATTATCAGTAAGTTAGAATACATCCTGTAAGCTGCCAACCTTAGCAAAACTGTGTAAGTAGGCTGTAAGGCTCTATGAGTTCTGTAAATCAGGTTTATTTTTCATTATATTTTTTTGTGATTAGTTAATCTTCTGCAGCTACATGTAATCTTCATGTTGTATTGTGTCAAAAATAGACCAAATTCCAAAATTAGTCTGATTAAATTGTCTGAAAACCTATGTTACATATTAATGTACGAAAAGACTTCTTAACAAATAGTGTTTGACTTGGAAACAAAAAAAGGAAAATGTACATCTATTAAATTAATGGCATACCTACTCTTCTATCATACCTTTCTGACCACAAATTTCAAAGGACATGAATAGTACTTTCTTTATTTGAAGATGGGACAACTGACCCATAGAAACTGGTAGGTGTTAAGCAAGTTAACCTGGAGATTCAGTAATTATTATTTATTTGATGTTATCCACGTTGACCTACAGTAACTTAGGACAGTAGGATGATGCTCTGTATCTCATGGAAAACTATCTGCAAGGTGCAGAGCATAAATCACTTAGGGGTAAAAAATATAGCTATGCACATGAATCTCACCAATTTGACCCTCATGCATAAATTTAAACTCATACTGAAATGTATGTAGACCCAGAAATTGAGGAGCTATATGAGCTGTATTTTATTTTATTCAGAGAACCAGCAAAATATTAGTCTACTTCTTTGATGTTAAGTAAATTCTTGGAATGGATTTTAATGGTGCAATGATTCTCTGTCTGGAATGAAATCCAGTCAGTACAATTCTCCACCCTAGATAAAGACACTTACCATTAATATATTTTACCATTAATTAAATATCAGTTTATTACCCACTTTCTTAACTATTTAAAATTTTAATGTTTCATTTTTTTACTTCAAGTAATAAAACTGCACTGTGGAATCTATTTGTCATTTTAAATCAGCTTCATTATCATCAAATCAAAGCTCTTAAGCATACTGATGCATTACATCTTATTTATAACTGCTCTAAAATTTCATACAGTTGCATTCATTCATGAAATTCCTATTTTTCTGTACCACTATATTTTTCTGATACATCATATTTATCTTAAAAACTACTTTGCATTCATATGCGCTAGTATCAGGCTGTAAATGAAGAGTTATGTTAAAGATAAGTAAAAAAATTCTAGACAGTCTGTGATATCATTAGTTCCCATTGATTTTAATGTTCTTAAATGGAGGAAATATCCTGAAGAAAATGTTTCTTCCTTTCTAGATAATTAATAATGATCAAAAAAAGAAGCAAATTTCAAAATTCCAAACAAGCCTGAGGAACTTTGTTCTCCTAACTGTGAATTACCAACTCTTACAGAACTTAATAGGATGCATTACATGCACATTCAAGGACAGCATTTGGTTCATGCTGAGGATAAGTGTGCAATCTAAGTTCTGCCAGTGTAATATATATCTAACCTGTAATATGCCAGCTACTTCAGATGAGTACTTGCATGTCAGGCAAAGTCTTTCAGTTGTAGCAAATCAGACGTTGGCTCTGCAAAGTGAATAAAATGTACACAAGGTATGTCTATGATAAGACCTAAATCTGAAATACTTGATATCTAACATTTTCTTTGCTGTGCTTTTCATTTTTGTATCTGCTTTAAACGTTAAGAGTACCTCTCTAACATAACCAGTCTAAAACAGGTTTCTGCACAAAAGAAAAGAGATGGTTAATTTTTTTTTTCCCCAGGTGTTTCTTTTAGGACTGGAGGTGAGAGGGATCTGTTCCAAATCTCATGCTTTAAAACAGTACAATATTTTCAACAATTCTATCAACGTGTAAGTTAGCAGTTAAAGAAATTAGCAAAGAACCAGCAGTGGGTTGCTCTGGGATTTATTTTAAAAGTCCCTCTTAGAACAATCCTTTTAAAATTTTATTTGGACGCAATTTTATTTCACTGAAATGACTGGTGGCTGTTCAAAATAAAAGTGATGAATAATGCTCATGTTACCAGTAAGTGAACGTTTACCATGTCACACCATCAGTTGTGTTGTGATTAGAATTATTAGCATATTGTCAACACCACATCACAAAAACTAAGAAGTAGCTACACTTCCGCTTTTCCAGTGTATCCAAAGTACAAGGAATCTAAAAATTGACTGAGAACAAATGAAGAAAATGATAGATTCTTTCTTCTTCAGGGCAGATGTTTAAATTTAAAAACAATGCAGAGTGAAATTCATTACTGTTTCAATGATGTCTCTCAACCCAAGTGAAAACAAAACCGAATCCCATTCCAGGTCAGCTACAAAACATTAACACAAACAACAATGTCCTCTATTAACAAAAAAGCCTCAAGTTCAAATCTTATTTTACTTTTATGATGTGTTTGAGGCAAATGAGTAATTACATGGGAAGATATTTAGACTCCTGCTATCTGTATTAAATCTATTCTGTAGATAAATGAAAATACTTCAACCTCCAGGGCTTTCTGGCTAGAACCTATCAAAGTTAATTCAGCTACAGAATATCTACCAAAACCTGTGACTACCTCTAGATAGTTTCAGTCCCTTATTTATCATAAATGAACTGGGCACAGAGGATTTTCATGCAGTTATCATTTTTTATGAATAGAGATAAGCAAATCCTTTTTAAAACAAGTCAGAACTGCCTGATAGATTAGCTTACATAGCAAGCACTTTGCATATAAACTACTTTGTTTTAAATTTATTACAGAGATAGCAGTAGATATAATCAGGATTTCCAAACGTGTGGTTAAGTTATTGCAATAACATCTTCATAGTAGAGGGTTTTACACTGGTCAATCAATTATTTATTAAAAAGATATGCTCTTATAGCAAATGTCATATACACATATTTATACCCACTTCTTTTTTAAACACTTGTAGTCTCTGCTTTGTCTCTGTGAAAACCAGCACTTTTTTTTCTTCTTCATTTTTTGAGGACAGTAGTACTGTATTTATTGCACTAGAGTGTTTCTGAAAACACTTCTGGAATGTGTTCATGGCTGCAGGGTATGTCTTCTATTACTTCTTTAAAAGAAATTGATACACCAATTTGCAGGTGATTCAAAACTCCACAGCAGAAGGCTGTAGCACTGCACAAAGACATTCTTGGTTAACATTAGTCTGTGTCATGACAATAATTTGACATACTGTGAAACAAAACACATATGAACAGAGTCCTACTGTTCTTATGCCACAGGCACTTTTTCTGTTTCAGATGGCTGATATTCTCTTCACTGCTACAACAGCTGAAACAAATGTTTCTGTATAGCCTCCTATTTCATTTCACAGTAAGTGCATACAGCCATTTTACAGTCCATATTTTTGAGTTTTAACTAAACCTTAATGAGCTTGTTCACTTGAGAAACAGCGTATTGTTCATTCTATCAGCTAGCCTGGTCAAAAGACATCCTTAGTAAGAAAGCCACTTGCTTGAAAATCTTCTTTTGTCTAGTAAACCTGAATTCATCATTAATACCTGCTATTAAACATTAGACTGGAATATTTGAGCCTTAAATAGAAAAGTAGAACATAACATCCAAAAGATTGACTGAAATAAAACAAGTCAAATCAGTGAAGCCCTTTGAAGAGAAAACAGTATTATAGCCTGAAAAGATGAACATGTTAGGAAATAAATTTTGGAATTAAAAATGTTCAAGAATGAAATGCATTCAGAACACATGCTATTGATTTTCTCCATATCACAGATTTGCTTTATTCCTGTCCTTTCCACTGCTGCATGGAGAACAAAAGTAACAACTTGTCTTCTTTCTCTGAGACAGTATATGAGTTGTTAACTCATTTGCTTCATGTAGAAAGGCTCAGAGAGCTCACAAAGATGCTGGATTAAACACTGTCCCTTGGGGTGCTGCAGTATATATAAACATTTGCAGAATGTCCTAGGGTACAGTAGTTCTTTTAACCTCACATCATTCAGGGGTATGAACTTTTTAAAATTGTCCTGTTATATGGTTTCTTAGAAAGCCTTCACCACTGTATTAATTGAATTATCTTCAGTGAAAAACAGCTTTAAACACTCAGTTATTTCAATCCATTGTGAGACTTATCTAAAAGCAAGGTAGTTTCAGTGACAATCTTTTCATGAGAGCATGAATCATTACATTATTTTTTACCATTGACAACGATGTAGGAAAACTCAAATTCTGAATTTTGATGTCTCTGTGGAGAGCTTACAGCTTGCTGAGATTATGTGGGACATTTGTTATTGCTTTAAATTTAGTAATGTTTTTTCTTTCTCCTTTTTCTGTAATGGAGAGAAGAACTGTGTGCGCATTAGAGTGCACCATGGAATTAGTTTCTTTCCATTTTAAGCTGTAAATTTTTTACACTACAGAGATCAAAGTCAGAGAAGTGTCACTGGTGCTTGAAGCAGAAGATATTGTAAGATTTCATGAGGTGTAGCTTCTGTGAGAATTTGCTCTACGGTCCTGAACTGTCTAGAAAAACACTGTATTGTCTGAATAAGCAAGTCTTATCTTCCTGAATCAGCAACTCATAACTCTAGACCATCTTTTAAAGAGTAGCCTTTGTCTACCGCACTGAACTCCTTGACACTGAATTTGCTTTGATTTTCTTGCTGTTGAGAAAAATGTACACTTTAGTGTTTTCACTGCTCTTGCAGCTGAGGAGGTACCCTCCAGTAATCTGTGCCAGTTACATTATCAACCTGCTTAGAGGTTCTAGTGGAGGCAATCCACACCAACTGGAGTAAAATATCTAACAATAAATACTGAAGATCCCTTCTGTATTTAAAAACTACAAAATCATAACTTCCATTTTGCTATCAATGGGCTACCACAAGAAAATATTTGATAAAATGTTCATTCTCTTCCTAAAAACAAAACTGGTACCTCTTGAGACCACCTGGTCCACCCCTCCTTTTCAGGTAGGGTAAGTTAAGTTGCCCAGGTCATTTTTAATGTTCTAAAAAGAAATGCATCCAGACTTCATACCAATGGTTGTTGAAAGTTGATTTATAGAATAGATCATTCCCGCCCTTCTTGCTTCAAAGGTAACAACTTGCTGTCTTTTTCAGAAACAGCACAGGAGCTGCTTTTCTTTGTCATGTACTTTCATCATGAAGAGAAATAAGAAGAGCTGGAAAAGCTGCTGCCTTAAACACTATTCCTTGGGACACTTCCTTATCTGTATCTGCACTCCAAAATGTCCAGTTTGTATGGCTGATGATATGACATAAAAGGAAGTGAGCATGAAGGAAGAAATGAGATGATGATTGCTGTAATGTTGGAATAATTGCTGGTGATCTGGATGAAAAATTACAGAGAATTGAAAATTATTTAATGTATTTAACATAGTCAATATGATTAGTATGATCTTCAAGTATCTCAAGCAGAGAGTTTATGAAAAATGAACTTCCCTGTTCATGAATACAAGGTAACATTCTTAGAAAGTATACTTTGAACTACCAGCTCTAATTTAACTGTAGAGCTCAAAGAAGGAACAAATTGAAAGAGAAGACTGCATGAATATAGAAATCATCATCATCAACAACAAAAAACTACAGCTGAAAACAATAATTGAGAAAATGTAGTGGTACAACATAGTGATACAAGCTAATAGTATAGCTTCACCTTGAACACTGATGATTTCTGGTCACTATGCCCATAAATCGTATAAAAACTTCAGTATTCAGAGAGAAGTGACAGAAATCATAAGTACAAAGAAGTACAATCTAAAGTGCACTGAAAAGATGAGTAGTAACTAGTATGAGAATGACACATAAAAACCATGATCCTATTAATAAGTTCTCAGAGAATAACAACGTTTCTGCTAATATGAAATGTTTTCCTTATGCTGATGTTTCAGTAAGACATTTCTACTCTTAAAACAATGGTTGGAATGGCCCCTTGTTATGCAATTTACTATATTATTTTCTGGCATGAATTATTTTCTAATTTTCTCTGAAGCAGCTGGCAGAGAGTACCACCACAGACAAGATCCAGAACACTGGAAGACAGAAAAATAGTCCAAAAAAAAAGAAAAAACCTAATTTTTCTGAAATTTATCAGAGAATAGCTTAAAAATTCTACTTGTTACATTTTTTGCAGACACATTAAGATTTCATAGATTTCTATTCCATGTCATTTTGACAAACTTCCTGCATATTACAAATTTCAAATTCTGTTCATACTTTCCTTCCTTTTGATAACTGTGTTTTCTTGAATCCTTCTGGAAATCCCTTCAGAATACCATAAACTTCCAATACAGTTTAATGAACTGGGTTAATTTCTAATACAAATCACTGGATACTTGCGCTTCTTTATGTGTGGCAGGGAAGGGCAGGGCAGGGAAGGTTTCTTCCCATGATTCCACACTGAGACATATTTGACAGACATAATATCTAGATTATTTTTTTCTTTTTCTATTTAGACTGTTAATCATACTTTTCCTCAAATATAATAGAATATTGCCATATTAAGACATACTAAAATAGTTTTTCTAAATGGGAATTTTCAACATCGTATGTTAACGTGTTCCCACAGTTTTCTGTTCCTTTGTACAAAACCGTAGAATGCTAACTACCAAAAAGCATGAGTTTTAAGCCCTAAAGGTTTCCTTGTTCTGAGAAATGTGTGGGTATTTCAGAGATGGTAGCATACACAGATATTTTGGCATGGCTAAGGCAAAATACATTGATATATATATATATTTATATTTATATATGTATAAAGGGAATGTTGGTAAGACTGGTGGGCTAACCTTTTCCAGTTCAGAAATCAAAATGTAATGATCACTTTGAAGTCCTGAAAACGTACCAATTCATAGTGTAACTCAGTCAGTATTTAACTGAAAGCACTGTGCAGTTCTTTTGGTGTTTTCATGCTCTATAATCATATACAGTTATAGATAAGAGCTAATATATAAATAATTCCTGGAGCAAACCTATTTTCTTGCTCTGAAAGAAACACTTGCTGTTAACCAAAAATTGGCAAAGAGCAAATGTATTCTAGTCAGACTGTAGCGTGTCTATACATTCCTATATTTTTATGATCTAATTCAATGAGGAAGTGTTTTTGTCTCTTTCACTTTACATCTCAGAGCTGCAATTACAGTTTGACTCCTAGAGCTACAAGAGGTAACTGATATTCTCATTGTTGTAGTAGTCTTGAAACAGATTCAGGATTTAGGAGTTAAAAGTCTTGTTGCTGAATGTTACAGCTTCTGAACAACTATAGCATATGGCTGTGATGTGCTTCTTCCACTGTCTGGTCACTGGGCTTTCCTACACTTTGCTGTTTTCTTCCACTGTCAACAGTAGTTACCTAATTCAGTACATGGAGTGAGCACTTCCATGGTTTTTCTGTATGCAGAATTTACAGACATTCAGAGAACTCTGCTACAATACAGCAAATATTCTAGCTGTTGTAGTCATGGATTCTGGATTCCTTGCAAATACTTGGGATGAAAAACTGCTAAATCTGGCTTGTCTTCTGATCCTGATTTCACAGTATCTTATTTTATTACTGAGGCACCTCAGGAAAATGACAGAATGATCACAGAGCTAGGACTTTCAGGCTGGAATGTCATTACCTGAGCTCTACAATCTTCATTAAAAGATATTTAGGTTAGAAAACCATTTTTTTTTTAATTAGTTCTGAGGCCTGCCTTTTATAAATCAGAAATTTAACAGAGATCGTACAATTCATCTGACATATATATATATTAAATATTTCTCCTTCAATTGTTTTTTTAAAGATTGATTTATATGGGTTTATGTATGAAGTATTTTATAGCATTTTATCAATTTTAAATATACTTTTATATTTGCTGGATGGTAGAAGTACATACCTTCTTTCTGTTGAGAGAATACACACTACTGAGTGATTTCAAAGATGAGGCTATATTAGCCCATCCTATCATGAAGTCTTCTGAGTACTGTTCTAGACCATAGGTGCCCTAGACCACAGAGACAACTCACAGTAAGTTCTCACACCATTTACTAGATACCTAACTCAGGTACGCTTGCCAACACTAAAATTAGAAATATGTTAGGGTATTGTAAGTCCTTCCAGAGGAAGCAGTCCAAGTTATAACCTCGGTGGAAATACAATAAACAAAACTAGAAGGGAACATTGTCATTTTTAAACTCCTTCCAGGTCTTCCTCCACTCTGATATATTTCAGCTACCCTGCCCCTCAACAGATATTGTAGTGTGCTCTTGAACACTGTATCATTTTTATTAGTGTTGTATATTTAATGTTCCCTTCTCCCACTGTCTGCTGAAACCAAACAAAAATAATGTTTTATTCACTAATGTTATTCTTATATGATGACTGGGCCAGACAATATTTTTCTTCTTCATTTTCAGCTAGCTTAAATTTTTCAGCCAAAGTGTACAAAGACCACTTATTAATACAAATATCATCATAGATCTACGTAAGATACAGCTGACCATTAACTACATCTGCCCAAAACAGCTTTGTCCACCACAGTTATAAATAAATAAATAAATAAATAAATAAAATGTGTAAATAAATAGAAATAGTTTACTTTTGTGGTAATTTTTTTGTTTGTTTGTTTTTGTTTCTGTTTTTTTTTTTCTCCTGAAAATCAGTACAGAAGCAGGGAATAAAACAAGACAATGACTATGAGAGTACTGTAAGAAATAAGTGGTGTATTAATTTTAACCTCATTCATAATAAGTTTGCATTAATATGACAAGAACCAAGACTAAAATACTTTCTTACGAAGTTGGTAAAAATGCATCTAAGGGACTCCCAAGCTGTTAGGTTGTACCAAGAACATGCAACAGTTAGCTTTTATTGAACAAAACCTCCTAGATTTTACAGACTAAAAGGCAGGGGTTTAGTCTTCATGGTAACAAGATGCCATGGTTTTATGATTTTTGATATCTATATTCCACATCATAACATGTAGTGCACTGAGAGTTAAAGTGTTAATGCTCCTGTTCCTGTTCCATGGATTGTCCATATTTCCGGGTATCTGGTTCTCAGAAGAGAAAAAGAACTACATCTTCCAGAAGTCTTCACTGTTCCATTTCCGTTTTCCATTCAGAGAAAAAGATAAAACTGTTTGGGATCCATGAGACGGCCCCCTTCTTTTTCTGCTCGTCACTGCAGTGTGTGCTCCCTAGCCATCTTGCCTTCAGCATTAGAGTAGGGCCTTCAGTTTTGGACACTCTCTCACTCATCTATTTGATTTATTAGCTTCAATTCCAATTATATTGTATTATATTGTGTTATCTTGCATTCCAATATCATATTTAGTAAATTAGCTTTCTCCCTCAGCTTGTTCCTGCTGTCTTGTTTTTAGACCCATCTCCCTACCTTGTCCCTAACTCCCTTCTCCCTTTCTTGGGACAGGGGTCTGTGGGTCCCTCTGCCCCATGACTCACAGAACTGATCCAAAACTGGGCCTAAAACCATTGACAC